>JXSR01S018282.1:18776-39476 GCA_000969725.1 Ophiothrix spiculata
TTGACCCCGAAAGGTCATGTGACATAAA
The DNA here is from genome assembly GCA_000969725.1 of Ophiothrix spiculata. Taxonomy (NCBI): domain Eukaryota; kingdom Metazoa; phylum Echinodermata; class Ophiuroidea; order Amphilepidida; family Ophiotrichidae; genus Ophiothrix; species Ophiothrix spiculata. The sequence continues at coordinate 18,805 of JXSR01S018282.1, forward strand.
TGGGAGGTGCTCATTGTTATTGTGTCCAAGTTTGATGACAATAGCTCAAAGCATCTTGGAGTTATTGCCAATCAAACTGTTGCCAGAAGAAGAAGAAAGATTCTTAGAGATACAGTACACAGCTGCCTGAGGGCAGCTGTGTAATGACACAAAAACCCAAGTGAAGGCATGGATATATTTATTGAAAGTGCTGAGAATTCACCGTTCTAAATCTACATGCCATCATTTAAGTGTGTGTAATATGTTACATGGCAACACTGACAATAACATTCTAATATATATGAGGGGGTATCAAAAAGTTTTGAAGATCACCAAGAAGGGAAGGAGATTTATCGATGAACACATGTGAGAATGGTTACTCTTCCTTGTGTACATTATGGTACAAACATGATGTCAATGGCATTAATTCTATGATGACATCCCAAATTTTAGATGTTTGATACATTGTATAGGATGGGATCTCCTCTTTCCATTTATACCAAAATATTAGAAATCAGTCCAAAAATGATGTCATAATGATGCAATAAAGCATGGCCAATCTGAAAATGTTGATTTTAGCGAAACACAATGTGGAATTTTTGGCTAAAAGAGGACCTGTTCAAAAACGGTCTGTGAACAGTCAGCTTTAAGCGGGAGTAATGTGTCACTTTGTAAAGATGACTTAAGGTTGCGATCACATAGAAGTTTACGCGTGTGTAAACAATTTTTTGGACACACTTATGTGTTTAGTGACGAGGATTATCCCTGTTAATTTCAAATATAAATGCCTTTCCTGGGATCGTATAGGGAATACTGTATACTTCTATGTGATCGCAGCCTAAGAGTCACATGATAAAATTATGTCCTGGTTGTATTCCTTCTTGGTGATCTGTAAAACTTTTTGATATCCCTAGTAATTTAGGTGAATAAAAAACAAATATCCCCCAAATTTTGCACAAAATTATTTTACCATATAGATTACCTACAAATACATTCCTACAAAATCTTGCACCATGTTATTAAGACACCAAAATAAAACCCTAAAATTGGATGTAAAAAGAAAACAAATCATACTCTTGGAGTACTTTTGATAGTGTAATAGCATTAATATTTACAATTTCAAAACATAGATCATTAATATCTGCTCTTTACTTGATGTGAGTGAAATCTTACAATACCACAAACCAAAAGCCCAAAGTGGAACTTGTCCACACTCTGGACTATAGACACCTCAATGTGCAATTTTGTTTGAACAATTTCTCTAACATCAAGTAAAACACATTTTAATATAAAATAATCTAATCATAGAAAACATGTCATCGTAAAGAAAACTAAGATTACTTAATTCCACTTTTTGTTAATACTAAGAATAAACAAAGAGACAAATTAAAATCATATATCCCAATTCCAGGACTACCCACCTAATACTGTAAACGGGAATATTTTTGCGATAATTTTTCACGAAACCAGGCAATCAGGACCTTTTCGCTCGTGTTAAATTAGCATTTTAATGCTTCATTACATATATCTGCATATAAAATAAATGTATTTGCCGGGTGTTAAATTCGCGGTTAGATGCTGATTCCTTTTACAGTATCCCAGTTCCATGACTACCCACCTAATAATAAACAATTCATGTCATATGTGGTACACCATACACAATATGTTCTAAAATTGCATGCACTTAAAATAGAAAAGAACAATTCTGTAAAATAGGTAAAAATTGCAAATACCAATTACATTGGTATTTTCAACATAAGAGTGTAGGATTTCTAATTAAGACATAAGTGCATAGACTGTTTACAACGTAGACACATTTAGACAAAATTTTTGGTCAATTTTTCCATGATTATATCATACATTTACAAACAAAATTGCAAAAAGCTAAGTGAACCTAACTAGTGCATTATTTTCTTAGAAATTAAGAAACATTGACAAGAAAAACACAATTGGAATTATACAAGCTGATAAATACAGGGTGAGAAATCTCCTTTTTAATAGGATGATTTCCCCTTTCTGTGAAAATTACTTTTAAGATTAAATTTTTTGCTTTTTCCCAGCCCATTTTTGGCACATAAATCTCAATGTTGTTTTATTTTCCTCTCTTTTTGATTTGCCCTTTTCAAAAGAGGTCTCTAAAAACAAAATTATAAATTCAACTGATTCAAGTTGCAACAGCATAGCCACCCACCATATCAAAAAAGAAATCAACATATCTTGGAGAGAGGGGGGGTCTTGAAACAAATTTGTAGTAGAGTTTTAAATTAAGCCCATCTCAAATGATGACTACTATTTTAGGCAGAATAATAATTTATTGGACAATGTAAACAAAAATGGTAGGGGTGGCATTCACAAACAACGAGGCCATGTACTCTGGATTTTTGTTTACATTGTCTAATAAATTGTTGTTTGACCTATAGGTAATTGATTACAAACCTGTGATGTAAGTGCGTATGCTCAGGTTGAAAATTAAAGGTGTAGGTTCCAATCACATTCTCATCCCCAGGGCTCAAATGGAAGTATTGCATTTTTTTGATGTCAAATGGGAGCTCATATTTTTCTGATTGTAAATCCAAAATTTCACTTCCAAATTCCAAATAGTTTTCGAGATATAGAAAAAAGTGTAAAGTTAATTGGTATACCTATTTTCCATTTCTTATGTATTTTCATAACAATCTCATCCCCAGGGTTACATACTTTGTTTTGCCTGTGAGGAGTAAAAAAGAAGAAAACTGAGGGTGAAACCACCCCAAAGGCATTACAGAGGTCAAGGTCAATCAGTTAAAAGTAGATTATACGTGTGTTAGAATAGGAACCTACACCTTTAAAAAATAAAACTTCTACTGCACCCAACGCAGTATCATTTTCACACATAATTTCAACATTTGATAAAGGAACCATTTTTGGTCTTGAAATTATCTGGGGAAATGATTACTACTAATAACTTACAATATATATCTGCAATACACATACTGCATTTTTAATTGGACAGAGCTAGTAGACCAAATTTGATTTCAATACAAATAAATGTTTTGAATATAATCTTCTAATGCATACTCTGCATTTTTGCACAAAATAAGATATACTTTTTTATATTTTCACAATATATGCAGCAAAATTTCTTAGTACTCTGATATTTTCAGTATATACATATATAAGAAGCTGTGAGCTTCAATCATATGAACTTTGCCAGGACAAAGTTACAGTAGATACAATTAGATATCACTATGGCATATCACAAAAATATTTTAATGCAGGGAATAACCTGGCCTTTATATCCTTATGTTGTGCTATCAAGTTCTCTCTGCTACTTATTTATATTGGTACTCGATTTGATTTTATGATACTCATATAGGCAGGAGCGGACATCCGGGCATTTTGTTTACATCCGGGACGTTTGTTCAAATAGCGAGGTGAAAACATTTGCCGACTTCCCATTCAACTCAATGGAGAAAATGCTGGCTTGCGGAAACTTCGATTGATTTTAGCAAATTGTCAAAATATTTCGATTCCAAAATCAATGAGATGTGTGGTATTCTGATCACAACAAAATGACAAACATCTGATTATTTCAAATATTTCCTTCTTGCTAAAAAAGAAAGAAAATGAAGGGATGCCTGGCTGAAGTATTGATTGTTTTCACTGTGCACAAAGTCCAACAAGAGTTATTTTCATATCATTGTGTTGCGTATGAGGTAGGTCCGCTCGGCCCTATATTGGAACTTGTAATAGGCCTACACTGTCTAAAGCAGCTATGCCTATTTTAAATTCTTATGTCTGCTGTGGCTTGTCATAGTAATGTATGGCCACACCAAATCACTTTGATTATCAACCAGCGTTATGCATTCGTATTAGTACATTGCTGACTGCACCAGACAAGAAATTTCATTCTTAAGTTAAATTAAAACTACCTATTCGTTGGTCAAAATTGGATTTCCAAGGCAATAAATCTCTTCCGTATACTTTGAGTGACATTTCCCGTAAGAAAGAACACGTAGGTTGATAGGCTGAATTCCAATCAGCAAAATTCTACAAGTTGTGCATCGATCTTCTGGAGTTTTCTCCAAGATGAGTTGGGCCTGGCAAGGTAATTACTTGGATATATCTATATAGGAAAAATAAAATTTAAAAGAAAAAAACACATTTAGGCCTCAATTGTCATATTATCTGTTTTGTTAAAGTGTCACTGGATCTACACAGTATATTTTTTGGTTACGTAATACTGATAACACCAATTCTTTGGACCCAATCATCCACATCCTGCATAATTTTAACTGGGTAATACAAAATCATAATAACAATGAATTCATAATAAACTGATAGGTAAACAAACACAAAACAAAACAACAAACAAATACAAGAATTAGCATTTGAGTATGGAAATGCACTGTTATAGCTTGGTCACAATAACTCGTACGAACAGTTACAAGCAGTGTTTAGTCCATCTAATACGACCACGCGACGCCCTCCCTTTGCTCCTCGCTGCTCATGGTCATTTTATATGGACTAAACACTGCTCGTAACTGTTCGTACCAGGTATCGTGACCAAGCTCTATTGAACCAAGAATCAAATATGGTGGGTCCAATAGGAGTAAGACCAGATTGTTAAAGGAGCTTGGTCCGATATTCCAAAATTGATCAGCTGAATCGGTAATTTTGATTTTATGAGCAATTTTGTATTTCAGAGCCATCTATACATTAGTGTATAAAATTGATTATGGTTACCATAATAAAACACATTTTCATATGTATGTAAAAACATAACATAGCTGAGTTGTGAAATGTCACAGGGGTTATGAGAAAAATATGAGCAATATTTTGGTACCAAAATCTCAAAAAGTTTGAAAAAAGTTGAACCAATCGGACCATGCTCCTTTAACCAATAGTGCCTACATTAAACACTACTATACTTCCATAAAGCTGAATTCAAATTCAAAGGCAAACGCATGTGTAGATGGGAGTTTTGTGAAGTTGTCGATATCAAAATGCAACTTTACTACATCAAAGCAAACCAAGCTAAACTTTCCATTCTTTTTATCTATGGCACCGTTTGCGATGAAAATTACTGGAAACACAATACAATGCCTTGTATGAATTCAGCTTTATTGTTATAGCCCAAGGAATTTAGTAAGGGGTATCGGTACTCGTTGCTATTTTGATTTCACCTATGCGCCGACAGCCATCTTGGATTGTCGCTCATGGAGGGTGATTATCACCCTCCGACAGATTAGCGGGAAAAAAAATGTGTACTTTGATCAGAGCAAGTGGCAATACATGCTACTTGAAATGCAGTCACGCTTTGCGCGTGAAACAAAATGCACACGCTGTATATGTGCAAGTGAAGATTTAAGCGATCTGCCTGGATATCGGGCCAAACTCCGAATATATCCGGAGGTACAATAAGTCTGCTCCATGAGCGACACAAAATGGCTGCGTATCCCAATTCCCCTATAAAAATTCCTTGTTGTAGCCAAATTACCTTCTTTTGTTTTATTTAGCTTCCTCTCTGAGTTGCTCTGCTACCTGGTTCAATTCCTGCACACAGCGTTTGCCAATTTCCTTCACATGTTCCCCCGTCCTACCCCCTCCCCCCCCCCCCTATGTTCATTACCAAATAACCTTCTTTCGTTGGATAAATCCCCTATTTAGCTTCCCCTTTGAGTTGTTCTGCTACCTGGTTCAATTCTTGCACACAGCGTTTGCCGATTTCCTTCAAGTTTTCCTTCACATGTCCCCCCCCCCCCGCTGCCTATGTTCATTACCAAATTACCTTCTTTCATTGGATAGATCCCCTATTTAGCTTCCTCCTTGAGTTGTTCTGCTACCTGGTTCAATTCCTGTACACAGCGTTTGCCGATTTCCTTCAGATTTTCTTTCAATGCGTTCTGTAGTCTCATCTCAAGATCTGAGTCTTTACTGCAATGGAGAAAGGATACAAATATATTAAATAACGGTGCACTATGGCTACCTCACCTTGAAAGTATACTATACAAGATATCCATTCAACATAATGAAAAACACAAAAGAACAATAGTTTAACCTAACTGACCATACAGGATTTTTTGTTTCTAGCCTCAGAAAGCTGGTGTCCAAAAAATGCATGTTTTCGCCGGGATTCAAACCCGAGCTCTCGCTTCCCAAACCACCTATACCATTAGCAGGCCACTACGGAGTAGCTGCCCAGGCATTGATTTGATACCATATATGTAACCCCCGTCTACAACATATTTGGACTTCAATAATGAGATTTATTGAGATTCAGGACTGTAAGGGTTAATATTTCAACACATTTTTAGCATTAACCTTTTGCATAAAAATAGGATTGTAATATCATCTATTGTCTATCAAAATTTGACAATAACCACATAACCACCTTACACCCATTGTTTTAATATGATGAGAAAATCTTGAATTTTGAAAAATTGTTCTCACCATTTTTAAAAATCAAACATCAAATTACAAAGACATCATAACATAAAGACTGAAAGAATTATTTCACCTAAACATTTAATGTAGTGCCTTAAAAGTTACACACCAAAACAAAACACAAAGTTAATTTTATGTGAACAACATACACAAAATACCAAAACCAAAACCTCACCAGGTATACACTGTATGCAGCGCCCCAAGAAGGAACATTCGCACAGGGGACCAACGGCTTAACGTGAATATCTGAACCACGGAGCAATTAGAGTAAAGTTTCTTTCCCAAGGAAACAAGGAGACGTAAACCGCCTGGCCCGGGGCTCGAACCCACAACCTCTGTATTACGAAACCCGTGCTCTAACCGCTCGGACATGCTCCCCTCTTGTATAAGGATCAAAAAATATAGTTTTCATTAGTATAAACTTTTGGACAACTTTGTATATTTTCCAACTACATTTCATCAACAGTCCGATTCAAAAATTCAAAGGATATTATTTGAACCCTTTGACTCAAAACAGATATACTGTGCATTTGATAACCACAATTCATGCAACAGCCAAGTTAGCTCAATTGGTAAGGCGCTCACTTGCGGTGCGGAAGGTCCCGAGTTCGAACCCCGCCGGTGTCAAAAGTTGAGTGTGCTTGAAATTCCCTTGACAAGGAACTAATTTCTAATTGTCTTGTGGAGACCCATACGAAACTGGGGGAGCTGATCTGGGCAGCTGATGGCGCGTATGTGGGCTGATCAAGGTTCAGCGCCTCGAGGTTGCGGCAGAACCTAAAATGATGCTTGGTGTGGAATGGAGCTTACTTGGGCCACAGTGGTCAGCAAACACCTGTAAAGTGTGCAGAGGCCAAGTGGAATTACAAATCTCGGATGCATAGCCCACTATAAATCCCCAGTATATTTATTTAAATTCACACTTACCTAATCAACATCTTGACAACCGTTGTGAAGGTATCGCAGTCCTGCTTGTAAGCCTATTAGAAGAAGAAACAAAAAAGGGCAGAAAAATAGCATCAAATAACAAGTAATGGTAGGGTAGATAGGGGTGGGAAATTGCTATGGTAGGAAATTGGTACACTACAGACATTTAAATCTTAACAAATTATGCCCTAGAACTTTTAAATGAATAACTGGCACTCTTTGTTGAAATTTTAGTTAAGTGCTAAGAGTTGCATATTCATTCAGTTCAATGCAGAGAATCTCACTGTATCAATTACCACATTTTTCACAATGCTTAATCCAGAGTGCCCTCACATAGCATTTAGTTATAAATAATGGATTTTTAACGTTCGCTAACACTGACAATTACGAAAATCCAATGCTAAATGTACACTGCCACTCTTAAGTATTTCTGCACAAAACCTTTCTTCAGCCATATCTCAAAAGGCGTTTATATGATTTTCATCATTTTTTGACAGAGTCTATATTGTATAATTATCAAAGAAACTATTCCATTTGAAAATATGACATGTAATGCATATTACTACTTTCGCCGGATCATTAAAAAAAAAATCGAGTTTATTTACATTTCTGCGCATCTGTTTTAAAACTTACAACCTGAAAATATTCTATCCTGTTACAAGGTAATAATGAGGTTATGAAAAAATAATTAGTTACATAGTAATGAGATTTGTACTTGTGGTGTATTTGTATATGGTCCATGAAATCAGACATTTTATAGGAATGGAAGATCAAATATTAAAAGAAACATCGATTTATTTATATTGAATAGATAAGTTATCTATACTTGTATGAATCTTTGATGATTCTAGGTCGCTTTAAAAATGATTTTTTTTGACGTTTTTAATTGTGCGGAAATACTTAAGAGCGGGTGTGTAATACCTAACTGATACTAAACTTAGGACAAATTTATCAAAATCCATTTTAGATTCACACTAACAAACTTTGTGAGTCCTAATTTGTAATTTTTAATTTCTGGAAAAAAAAAATTCTGAAATTATATTTAGACAATGTAGGGATTTAAAACAGTGAGATTGTCTTCTATAAAGCCTTATTAAAACCTGTAAAATGCAAGGAAATTCAAACAAAATACAGACTTTGGTAAAATTACAATGCATGTTCAAGAGTCTGTATATGTATTATCAATCAACATCAAAATTCAGCAATTCATTCTAAATTAGATTTTGTTGATTAAACATGAACTTTGGGTGTGTGCTACTAAAAAGGAAATACTTTCTATTGCACCGCAAGTAAAACTATATTTCCATTGTTAACACATGTTTCTAAGCTGTTTAAAGCGGAAAACAAACAATCCCAAGTTCTTCAACTAGCTGAAATCAAAAACTTTGTGAACAGAAAGATAAAATTCTCAACATAATACCAAAAATTACTTTTATACTTAAAGTTTTAGGTTTGTTTGAATTTCCTTAGCATTTTGAGAACAAGATTACTGTTAACATATTCAAGTTCGCAGATATTTCATTTTGTGAATAGCTGCTCGTAGCCATTTGAAAAGGATTTGAACTGAAATTCAATTTTGTAATTGAAAATCTGGTAATTAAAAAATGTAATGCTAAAGACTATTTAGCAAAATATTGGTTGGAGTAGAAATATAACAAAATGATGTTGGCTTATCCTTTGTGCAAGATGGAATCGAATTAGTCTCTCATGAAATTTTCGGACCAAGTGTACTTTAGGTCCCATCCAGAATTTTAGGGTTAGGGTTTAGGGTTAGTGTTAGGGTTAGGTTTAATTTAGGGTGAGGGTTAGGGTTAGGGTTAGGGTGTAGGGTTAGGGTTAGGGTTAGTTTTAGGGTTAGGGTTAGGGTTTAGGGTTAGGGTTAGGGTATAGTTTTTGATGGGACCTAAAGTATACTTTTTCCAAATTTTCTATTGATGGATTAAAGGATTATACAGCTTCATTCCATTACTTTGAGTCTACCTCAGGATTGGCAAGCATATCGCCAAGACATGCGCCTTGTAAAATTCACAAAATCAAATCACCTGCAAAATTGTGTATGTTATCAGTAACAAAATGCTTAATACAACCTATATACAATTTATATATTTACTACAAAGTTAGGAAAAGATCCTACAATTTATTAATCTACAAAGATAAAAAGACAGAGAGGGATATCAGAAAAATGGAACAGATGGTGTGTTCATTATTCATTAAAAATGTGTTGTGGTGTGATAGAGTCAAGAGAGTCAAGATAATATTGATAGTTTCTCTAACGCTAGCATTTTAAGTAATCAGGTACTATCAGATGGGTGACAGGTGGGGGTTAAAGGTCAAATTAAGTGAGAAAAAGATGATAGTGTGTATGTGTTTGTCATTCTGAAGTTTATATTAAAGATAGTTATATACAAAAACTAAAAGTAATTTGAACCCATGAACTCTACAAGCTATCTACATATAAAAGCAACTCTGATTGGATGGCCAAGAAGCATATGTAGCCAATCAAAATGCTGCTTTAAAATCTACTGTTTCAATAAATTTCAATTTCCTTTGACCAATGAGCAATGAGCAATCGGTTCACATATGTGCAGAATTTGGAAGTCGTTTACAGTGTGCCTTATATTTAAAACTTTGTACAGCTCAGACATAAAATTGGATAGATTCAGCCAAAATTTATCGGTTGAACCATGAGTTGAAGAAACTAATAGGAAAACAAATAAAATCTGGGCGTAAATCATTCAGTTTTATCATTATTCATGAGGATGCAATAACATTAAGTATTAGACACATCAAAGTATGATAATGTGTAAAATTACGGTGCATACAGAACAAAACATGGATGATGTTCGTGAATGGTGTGCAAATCTATTAATGCCATTTTTACATATACCTGTAAAAAATTATGAAAATTTTTGTACTACATTTAGGTGGAAATAATACACATCAATTATAATAGACTTGCTATATTCATGTCATGGCAACCATATATTTTGACAATATAAAAAACAAACTGGCATTGCTTCAGAGGGAATCTGGCACTTAGTATACTACATACCGAGAGAGTCAATAAAAGTGCAATAGTTGAAATGGGCGCCACATTTAGAGAACAAGATAAATACTAAACAAATAACTTTTGTTTGTAAGTAGATCATGGATTTAACTTTAGAATGGTGAAAGAAATGGGGATAATTGACAAGCGTCCCAAAGATATGCTCATTTGCAGAGTGTGGTATAAAATCATTTCTGTACATAATGTTTGAACGTGACAATACTTTTCTATTACTATTTGCTAACCCTGAAAAGACTTTGATGGGCCTTTAGGGCTACTGTTCTTTTTTGCAAGCGAGACGATGGAACGTCATATTGTCCGCAAGTTTTTGTCTACTTACACATTTCAGAATTTCACATTTTTGGCGTACATATGGAATAGAGTCTTTAGTTTATACATGAACCTTTACTAGTGATTTCACGTCCATTATAAAGGTCAAAATTGTGTCTCATGTCTTTTTCACCGTAACCTCATAATTTCATGTTTGGATAATTTGATCATTTCAAAGTTTGACTCATAGTAGGCTTGATACTTCTGATTGAATTACAAATAAGGCCAAAAAAAAAAAATTTTTTTTTTAGTATTAATGTAAGTATGACGTCCAGATCTTGAGATAAATGGTACAATGCAAAATATGTGAGGTGAGAAGTGTTTTTTGTGCGAAATATATTCATGAAAATTTGACAAATAAATGATTCAAAAAATAAAATAAAAATTGTTGTTTGCTGATATTTATTAAAACTCGTAACTAAAAAGGAAGTACACCTTCCGGTTCCATTTATTTCATTCCAATTCAAGAATTTTGAATTTTGCCAATAAACATACAAAAAAGAATGTGATGACTTCTGATCGCTGACCTCTGCACAGAGAGTGCTAGACTTTATCGTTTCTGCACGCATACTAGTAGTTTCGCGATCGAGGATTTCAAGTATTACAAGAGACTAGCGTAAAAACTAACCTATTTGCAGTATCGTACTACGAATAAGAGGCAGCTCGTCTGCTATTCGCAGTACTGCAGATACTGCAAATTTTTATTTAGGTAGGTGGCATCGGCATCTTCTTATTCACAGTCCGATACTGCAAATTTATTCGATACTGCGAATAGAGTCTTCCAAAACAAAAACATGTCCGTCGAGTCGCCGAAGTATTTACTGCATTTTCAAGGCGAAAAACACGTAAATATCAACAAAATTACAACAAATGTGTACAAAATAAAAAATAAAAATAAAAATGCCGGTCGTAGAATTTCGAAATTTACGACCGGGCGGGTGAGGGCAACACATCAATTTTTTTTTTTACGCCTAATATTGTATAAATATGTGGTGTTGATTTTGAATGATAATGTAATAAACCCATGTTGTTTTGCCTGATAAAACAGATGTGAATTACAACAACAGAGATCTCCACGTTCGAGGTCTAAATTGCCCGTTTTAAAAATACCTACATTATTTATCTACATTTTGTAGGCCCTCAAAAGTCTTTTCAGGGTCAGAGAAAAGTAATAGAAAGGCAATGTTACATTCAATCCTTATGAGACACATGATCAAAATGTTCGCTAGTTGGACAGAAATGATTTTACACTACCCACTTAAAATGAGCATATCTTTGGAACGCCTTTGTCAATTATCCCCATTCCTTCCAACACTCCAAAGATAAATCCATGATCTACTTAGAAACAAAAGTTATTTGTTTAGTACTTTTATATTTTCCTTTAAATATGTTGCCATTTCAACTATTGCACTTTTATTGACTCGGTATGCAATCAGAAAAACAACAACAAGGAAATGATAGTTGTGACAGATAAATAAAGATTCTCATTTCGATTTGAGATCTAAAGGTACTTCGTTCCCAAGGAAAATCATTTCACTTTTTCCTTTGCAATGTTATTTGCTCCAAGTAAATAAAAATACCTGATCGTCATTGTTTTAAAACCAATACTGGGAAGGACCTGTCAAATAAACTCATTTTGTAATTTCTCACCTCTGTAATGTGTTATTGAAGGTTAAAATGCATCACTTTGGAACACTTTACTAGCCACAACATGTTGGGGAGTCTAGGGCAAGTAGACACGTGGTACTGTAGGTCTTTTCAAATTCAAAAACTATATAGCACACCATGATATGCCTCCAAAGTGTCATATTTATCTAGTTGCAAAAAAGTTGCATCCTTTACCAATTTTTCCCACCGTGTGGAAAATGTCCTGAGTGGTCCATAGTAACCCAGTTTACCCTAGGTAAATGTATGACTGTGTATGACCTATATGATAGTGTATATATATGTAAGTGGGGGTTAGTTAAGACAAAGAGAAGATATCGTGTGTATCCCATCATGCATTGCTTCCTATATGGGATTGCTTGCATAGGACATTATGCGAATAGTTAGTGATAATTAATAAAACAAAATTGTTGTAATCTTGCATTTTGGGCATGTTCCATCCCTATACTCACATGACTTCCTATACAAAATTCCCATAGGAACCAATGCATGATGGGATACTCACGACATCTTCTCTTAGTTAAGACAATGGAAGGATGCTATGGTGGATCGTATCGGCAATATGCCTACCTATGGGCAGCTTCATCGATTACATTTATGACAATCAGAGCGTCATCGAATACATTGACGACAATCATACTAATCAATCAATCAATCAATTACACCAGTGATCAATATCCAATGTAATCAATATATTAGACAACTTTCTAGAGAAATACTGTTGGATAAGTGGCTACTGTAATAGCTGAAAAAGAAAATTAGGTGATCGCTGTCCAGAAGCATTCCTCATCTTCGTGTGCAGTCTATCAACTTGACGCAATCATATCCAATTAAATCATCGGACAATACTTTGTCAAACAAGACGGCTAAAACAATAGTGCATCAAAATATTGATTAGTCCATAGCTCTTATACTGTCGTGGAGAGTCACAAGCCAGCCCAATTCTCTATGCCGCAAGCGTTCGTTGGGCTGTGATTTCACGTGATGTGCGTCGCATGCAAATTCCATTGGTGTGCCGCTAATTATCTCAAAACAAATGCTGTCGGGTCTGACGACGTGAAGTGTATGTCTTGCAAAAAAGGATGAACGGTCGATGCTAAAAATAATTAATAAAACTTGAGTAATAATAATAGGCCAAATTTTAATTTCACACCAAAAACTTTGTATACCTGTGTTATCATCATGCATAAACCAATCTAAGAATTGAGTTTAGAGAGATATCATCTAAACTGGAGTCAATTTACTCAGAGAACTTTACAAATATCTGCAAATAATCTCTCTCTAGCTACATAATATGCATGCAAACTTGATACAAAAAGAAATGTTGTGGTTTTCCCAGATCTAAATTGTCAGGATGATTAAAACAATTCGGAACATTTCAAAATATATGCATGTTGTAGCCAATGGTTTGTCAATGGTTTTTCCTATTACGTATCATTTGTAATATTTGCACAACAAATTCAATCAGGTGTATGATGCTTAAAATTGTAAGAGGGGATATCAAAAAGTTTTAAAGATCACCTAGAAGGAAATTTTAAGCATAAGAGGGAATATCAAAAAGTTTTACAGATCACCCAGAAGGAAAAGAGCCATATCAATGAAATTTTGTCAGAATAGACAAGTGACCTATTCTCCCTGTGTGGTTTCCGAAGTATTTTTACAGATGGCAATTGATGCAAGTGACCTACCCAGCAAACCACAGAGCCTGTATGGAGAAATTTGAAACACACAGCGTGACAAAGTCCCTGCATTTAATAGTCCTAGTGCCCAGTAAATCTATAATTGCATGCATCAAGTTCAATTCTTTGGTACAGCATAGGGTAGGGTCCCCTCTTTCCTATAGGGTAGGGATCCCTCTTTTCATTGGAACCAAATTTATGAAAATCAATCAATGAAGGAAAACATCAAAATAACGTACTAAACATGTTAGCAGGCCCTCGAAATCCGCGGTAACGCGGCCGCGCCGTTCCCAGAAAAAAGTTCGAAGTCCCAGAAAAAATCGGTAAGTTTAAGAAATACTAATATAAAATCAAATAATAACAACAATTTCTGACGAAAGATGATTTTTTCTGGCAATATTGAATGCTAAAATACAAATAAATGAGCCAATAATACAAATTTGGGGGTTAATATTAAATTACTGACAAAAACAAGTGATATTTTAGAGCAATTGTAACAATTTTTTCATAAATCTCACAGAAAATTCTCATCAGCACTAGAAAAGTTCCCAGAAAGGTTGAATTTTTTTCTATACCCTGCATGTTAGTGGTCTAGCCTTTATTCAAACATGCAGCAGAGTTTTTTGAGGTGGAGGGATTATGTATTTCATAGTCGAATGTTTCAAAAACACTATGCCACAATTGCTTACAACGCAACAATCAAAAAAATAATCTTCCTCCTGTTCTATAAGGTCGTATAATCTGTTTCTTGGGTGAGGCAAATAATACAAATGTCGCAAGAAAATACAAACCCTCAGCTACAAGATGTATATATTTAAACATGTTCCAAACTTATCATAGAAATATTGATTTATAATATGAATATAAATTAGATCTTGATTTCTTGATTATAAATTAATGTTGTGCATTGAAGTCCAGTATATTCAAGTTTCTTTAAATCAAACCTATGAGCATACCATGTCTATTACCATGCTAGTACTTATTAATTGATCCACCAATAATTAAACCCAGCATCTTCATGAAAATGTTTCATTTCTATAATCGTCTACTCAAGTTTAAAGTTAGAAACACCTAAAAACAGGATTGCGCAAGTCTTCTCAAGAATCTTCATATCAACACATGTTTAAGATTGATAACAATTTCAAAAAAATTAACACTCTCATACTACCTTCAGTTGATTTGCAAATAAAACAATACAGTTCCAGTTTGTCGTCGATTCAAGTCCATAAAAGCCGATCATTTAAGGTGCAATTATTTGTCGGTGCTTCAAGTCCGTAACGCTGATCACTTGGGGTGCATTAGTGCAATGTGTCGCTTGCTACAATTGACTGGTGACGGCAGTTATTCTCGCAAGTGAGTCGGTTTGGCCAACAATTTTGTCATCATCGTTATCAATGTACTTCACGATCATTTATTAATCCAGTACCAGACAATCTTAAAATTTACCTGCAACTTTAAATGGTAATTAGTTTTAACAAGAAAAATATTCTTTGTAGTTTTCATCTTTCTATCAATCATTAATTAACTCATTACCTGAAACTCAAAATGGCGATAAAATTAACTGAAACAAGATGCAAAATTATTTTCTGTAAAAATTGTCACATTGTCACGATGATGGAATGTAGCAACTAAGTTAAAATTTGCAAGTGCCATCTTGACCTTGTTTGGTTGAAAAAAATATGAATTTAACCAATCACGAGCCTGAGGATTATGCAAATGAACATGGCATCTGCGAGAAATCAACATGAATCTCAGAACCAGCTTCATAGTTCATCTTTAAATGAGCATGGTCCGATTGCCTCAACTTTTTTTCAAACTTTTTGAGATTTTGGTACCAAAATATTGCGCATATTTTTCTCATAATCCATGTGAAATTTCACGGCTGAGTTATGTTCCGTTTTGGAGATATATATGAAAATGTGTCTAATTATGGTAACCATAATTAATTCTATACAGTAATGTATAGGAAGCTCTAAAATACATAACTGCCCATAAAATCAAAATGGTTTGACCGATTCAGCTGAAATTTGAAATTTAGACCTCTTGAGTAATCACCTTTTATATGGCATTGAAAACTAAATTTTGAAAAATCGGACCAAGCTCCTTTAAGGGCGGGGTTAAAATATTGGACTGGATCACACTGAATAAATAAATAAATAATAGAATAAATAAACACTGCTCTCCATCAGTCACACACTTTTCTCCATCAGTCACATCACTTATTCATATCAACAAGAGCAATCAACTGTATAATTAATTATTCTGATAATAATCAAATATGGTACATGTTTTAACTTCTTTATCACATCTTTTTAAAAATAAGATATTGAATTAAACCTTGTCAACTGGACTTACTTGTTTTGACATGACGATGTTTTCGCATCCTATCCCAAATGCATCGTAAGGCTGAAAATTGGTTTTCCGGTAATTGGTCCGTGCGACCTGTGACTGGGTTGAGGAGCTGTCACAGGTCCTCAACTCAGTCCCCTTATTTAGGCTTTTGCCAAGAAACCCAACTTGGTACTTGGTATAAAGTAAGCTAAAGGAAGCTTATGTTCAACAGGGCTCCAAGATATTTCTTAAATTCAGTTTTGAATGCAGGAGGAAGACCAGAGTACCCAGAGAAAAACCTGCGGAAGCAAGCAAGCATGGGCTGAAAGCCAAATGCACATAAAGCACTGTGCGCGGAAATCAAACCCGGTGTAGCAGGAATGCAAGTCTTATTGTCCGGGTTGTACAGTAAAGTATAGGCTAACAACTCTCACGCAACATTAGTTTCACGCTTTACTCCGTTATTGTCTATGGAAGGCGGACTACCATTTCCAGGGGGACTAAGATTCCTTTCACACCGGCACCTCATTGGTGCACGACGAGGGAATTACCGCTGCACCAACCCACTCCCCCAAGTTGTGGCATAAGCCTCATCTCTATTCATTGGTGGTTCCTCACATCTACCGTAACCTCCTTTTAATTCTGAGACCAAGATCTCTAGCATTTTGACAGCTCCTTGACACAGTCACGGGTCACAGACCAATCGCTGGAAAAACAACATTCAGCCTGACGATGCTTCTGGGATAGGATACAAAATGTTGATGTCTCAAGTCCAGTTGACCTGATTGAATTCAATATCTTAAATTCTTACCTGAAGGATTGACAAAATTCACAATTTATATTTCAAAATCTATCACAAATCTCTGCAAAATTTCTAGCAACATTTCAACTTACTTGGAGTGCTATACTTTACCTCTATAATTTCGTCTTTTTTCACTTTCAATTTGGCCAACATCTGCGGCGTCCAAACATTATCATTAACGTCAGTTTGCATATCGTTGCCCCCATTGGTCAAGGTAAAATCCTTCTCAACAGACGTACTGACATACTGGTGACCGTCCTTCAATGGATCAATCGGTAGATCGTCGAGAATCGCCTCGGCTTCGTCTTTCTTTTTCGACAATAACGGGAAACCAGCCGATTGCATTCTATCGTGCGAGTCGTACAATGCATCGTTGTTGTTGAGGAACTCGGCGCGTAGGTCAGCTTCAACATCTTCCGGATCTTCAACAGACTTGCCGTTTTGTTTCTTTTTATGACCACCAGGTGCCGAGCTATCTTGTTGAATATTCATATCTGTAAAAGACGCAACTTTACCGTATATGCTTGAGCTTAGTGAACTTGCTTTTGGTGGCGCTTTACTTTTACGCTCGTGCTCTGAAGGATCGATTTTGTCACTTGAATCGTGTCGCTTGTGAGATTCTTTCTTCCGTTTGCGGTGCGAGGAATGCTTTTTATGTTTTTCTTTTCGTGTTTGGTCAGGCGCCGAATCGTCTTCCGGCTTGTTTTGTACTGGACTAGACGGTATTTCACCACTTGAAAGATGCTTATCGTCTGGTGAGTCTCCTTTCTCTGATTTATCAGACTTTGCCGGCGAGGGCGCTCTGTCACTTTTACTCGGTGACGGAGAGTCCTTCCATTTCGTTGAAGACGGTCTGGCATCCTCATCGTCTGATGAAGATGACGATGAGGATGTGCTATTACCAGAAAATGTTCTCCTCCTTGATTTCGGGGGTGGTGAGTGGGAATAATCAACCAGTGATTTCACTTTCGGTTCCGGTGATGACGATGTACGTTTTGTTATAACGCTACGAACTGTTGCATCCAGACTTGGGGATAGAGATTGCCGACTGTGATGGCGCTTTCTTGTTCCATCGTATGGGGATAAGGACCGTCTACGTGAATCTTTGGGAGATTTGCTACGTTTTCTTGAGTTGCGAGGTGTTGATGGTGAACGAGACGAAGATGAATGGGTCTGAAATGAAAACAATGGGAATTTTTTGTCAAAATTAACTCTTAAAAATTACCCTATCAGGCCAAAAACAAAAGGGTTATACCAATCTCAAATGTCACAAACGTTACCAAAATGTTACATGTTCTTGACTTTCAATTCGAATGAGCTTTTGATATCTTCCAGGTATGCAGCAGCCCTTGAAGATAACTCAAGCTCATTCAAATTCAAGGACAGGATCGTGTAACATTTTGGTAACGTTTGTGACATTTGAGATTGGAATGACTCAAAAATGGTTTGATTGTCATAACCTGACAAACCTTTTAACTTCTGGACAAACAAAAATATTTAAATCAGAAAAAGCACCCATACTAAGTGAAGTGGGTGCTTTTTAATAATAATAATAATACCGTGTCCACAATAATATTTGTGTCCACGAATGATTTATACCCGGCTATCGGATTTGTTTGTGGAGCAGTGGGTTTGGTTTTGGGTCAAATCTTGTTAATTGTCAAGTTAAACATGTCTAAGTTTCTGAAGAATTTTGAATTGTTCAAATAGCAGGTTCCTGTGGAAAGTTAGAGATTTTCAAGCCATAGTACATTTTGCTAATTGTAAATTTGTAATCAGAGATATTGTTGAACTTACATTCAATTAAAACTGACTACACTGAAACCCTCTTTTACTTTTCTAAAGTTAAAACCTGTAGGTTTTATTGATTGACTGTAATGGATACAAAGGGTGTCCTTGAGAAAGAAATAACGATTTTGGTTACACTTGAACAGCTTTAAAATGATATGAGATGTTACGTGCCAAAGGGAAACCCACCCAGAAACTTAACATTTGACATTGCTAATGACACTGTAAGTTAGTGGTTCGGATGGGTATTATTGGTAACAACTCAATATTAGGACCAGTATTTGTTGACGGAAACCTAGACGCTTTGAAGTATGTTGACATAATCAACAGAACTATGGTTCCTCGACTTGCCTGCTCCATATCTGATTAAGACTATCTAGCTATTCTGAGTAGGAATATAGATTCAAAAGTCCGCTAGGTAATGCTTTTTGTAGACCATAGAAAATTACAAAAGTGAAGGAAAGCGAAGAAGATTTGAAATTTGTCAAGCTGTATTCATTAAACTTTGCAAACACTGGTAAGTGTGCATATTAGATGATGATATTACAAGTTTTATTTTACCTGCATGATTGTTTGTACAGATCAAAACCATGATTGCATCCATTTTCAATTATGTCATCGCACAAAGCAATGAAGCATGATAATTTGATGAAACCTATGGACAATGTAGAAGACTTATTCACTTTTGTAGAAAAGCTGTTGGTTTTATGAAAATTTATGATTTAGTATTTTTTCTGATTTTTTTAAAAATTGGGTATAAATCATTTGCGGACACCATGTAATAACAATAATAATAAAAATGCCCAAACTAGCATAAAATAGGGTGGATGGTTTTGCTGGAAAATTTAAAAAAGCCTATCCATCTACCATAATATTTTTCAATACCAATAAAATATAAAAATAAATGCCAATCAAACATTTATTTTTTTATACCAAACCTTGAATATGCGACCCGTCATATCAAAAGGATCCCAAGATGAAAATGGATTTTTTGGTCTCATCTGAAAGATTGTATTTTAAGCTTAAAAATGACACCATGCTTTTGGTTATTGGATGTTCGATTGCAAAGTAACATCCAAATTGGTAAAAGGCATCGAGCTGATTCAGAAAACTATAGTACTGAGAAAATAGAGTTTAAACATTCTGTACTGGTAGAACATGAGAAAGGATTGTTATCTTGTTTTTTAACAAATTAATCTTATGTTTTGGATGTTGGAGCCTGATTAATATGATAGAATACTACACTTCAAAGGTAACGTTTCTAATGAAATTAGAAATTCAACCATGGACATGATTTTTGACTATGCTCGGCTTCAATGACCCGTATCTCGTAATTTTCTATGGCGAACTTAAGGTACCTTTCGATATGATGGGTCACATGAAAGATGTCCATAACACTCATCACAGGAACCCACCCACCAAATCCCAATAATGATAAATTTAAATGACCCTCTTTAATTACAAGCCTGATATATTATATTCAACAATTTTATAAGTATAATTTCAACCTAGAGTTTCATACTCTTTCTCATAGTTCTGAAATGGCAATATTGATTTAATTTTATGCCAATTCAGGGTTTAAAATTGGGCTATTTTCCAACATTTTGCATGGAACTAACGTAATAAATATGAAGAGATAGACTTGCTGATTTTGATTATCAAAAATTCTTAAATTGTTCTTTTTTTATGAAACAGATAG
>JXSR01S018288.1:11238-25632 GCA_000969725.1 Ophiothrix spiculata
AGATATTGCGATTTTTATGCAGCTTGGTAGCGCTATTTTGGAGAACAGATGTCAAAGGTCAACTCTTTTATTTTCTTTATATTGGCATGGCACTAAGATACTACAGTCTCAACAAACATTTTTGATCATATCTTTAAAAGTTTTTATTGTACAAGCTTCAAACTTTCAGAGTATGTTGCTTACATTGAGTTATACATCATAAAATGGCTAATTTACATAATTAATTACTTAATTATCTGTATTTTCCTGATTTCCCGACATAAATCAGTAATCTAGATTACAGAACTCCACACCCGTTCAATATTTTGACTTCAAACTTTCCATATAAGTTGCTGGTAGTGTTAACTTTGGGTACTAAAATCATTTTTAAGTACGTATGCATCTGATTTGCATAATTAATGACATAATCATAATTACCTACATTATGCATTTCAGTTACCTGTTACATAATGGGTGAACAGCTGAATCCAAAAAAAAAGTGTATATTTCTGGGAACGGATTTGCGTACTAAACATGATGGTGAGGTCATTTTTGAAACAAATGTGTCATTTTGGCCTTTAGGTTCAAAAAATCATGTTTTTGACCCAAATTTTACGGGAAAGCTAACTAAATTGTGCTTTGGTAAAATTCTGAACTATTATACTTGTAAGAATCAATAATTCAATATCTGGGAACGCATTTCTCACTTTTTTGATTTTTTTTAAAACTTTTTGAAATATTGCCAAAAATACGTCAACAAGTGTCACGTTTTGTCAAAAATGGTGGCAGCGGTGGGATTTTTGACATTTTTGGACCAATTTTTGACAATATCTCCGAACGTGGCAATATTTTAAAAGTAAGAACAAAATCAAAAATTTGAGAAATGCGTTCCTATAGGTATGGCTTTCTAGATTCTAAAACGTAAAAATAGTTCGAAAATTTTAACCAAAAAACATGACTTTTGGACTTTAAGGCCAAAATTACACATTTTTGGTCCAAAAATGACATCATCATCATGCTCATTATGCAAATCCGCTTTTAGAAATAAATACTTTTATTGGGATTTAATTATTACTTACTGAGTTACAGAGCAAAAAAACCAACCATTTATGAAAACGAAGGGCTACCAGGGCGCGGCCCTTAAACAATATCGGAGATACAGACGACATCTAGAAACGGCCATTTCAGCAAATTTCATCAGAATTTGTGATATTTTGTGTTTTCATAAACGACAAATTGGGCCATATTGTTTGACATTTTTGTGTCAAGATTATAATGACAAAATGGGCCATATTATGTGACATTTAACGTGCATTTGATAAACGACAAAATTGACCATAAATGTGTTTATTTTATTTTATGTTTTTTATAAATGTTAAAATGGTTATATTTAAAATTAAAAAAAGAAATCACCTATTGAACAAACGTTCACAAGTTCTGTGTAGCGATTTCGTTCACCGATTACGTAACAGGTGATTGAAGTGCCTATTCTTATGCGCAAATGGCAATAGATACAATGGTTTATGAATATTTGATTTTTTTGAACTATTCTCAAATTTTAAGTAACGCGATCTTGAACTTCAATAACGCTTTTTATTGTCCATCCTGTAAATGTGTTCCTTCTTGATTGTGTTTGATTCTCATTGGTAAATTCAAAAAAAAAAAATAAAGGTAAAGGTTTTTGATTTGTAAAAGACCAAACAAAAATTATTTGACATATTAACAGCAAACAGTCACGTTGACTTAACCTTGGGCCCTAAAACAGAATTGTTTAACATAGAAAAAAATAGGTAGGCTTTTTGTGTCTATTCATGTTTCCAAAAAAAAAACCACTATTTTTTTTTTATTATTTCCACCTTAACTTTCTGTTTGTCCAGAAATCGCGTTCAGTCGGGTTACGCCAATCAAACAATAGTTCTAGTGTTTATGCTATAAAAATATTGAACAGAAAAGGGTTCAAACAGTCATGTTGATTTATCAACAAAGGGATGTTTCTTTTATTATATCAGTTCTTCATATCTTCTAACTTCATATTCAAAAAAACAACAACACTAGAATAAATTCAAAATTAACTGTAATTCCACTGGTTGTAAAAATAGAATACTAGTAATAATGTAAGCCCTAAGTAAACCGATTTAGTAGTATTTATAACTCGTGTCCTTTCAATACTTCATAGCAGCTCATTATTCAGACTCATAAGCCATATACCTAAAATCCCTTTCTTCATACTATATGTCAGTAGCGAACTATTCAACTCTTCGATTATCATCTTAAATACATGGTAGATTGTTTCTTAGTATCAAAATACATTACACGTAAATGCGTAAGAATAATACAAATCATGTTACAAATTTATCTCACCTTACATTACTCATGATTTTGGACTTCCCTTGAGATGTGCTGTGTCCCTGTAAGACTGCATACATAGTGTCCATTAATACTAAACAATCCTTCAGATTTGTGATTTAGTCTTTTGATTATAATTTAAAAATATAATACTGAGAAAAACATCGCTAGGCGACTTAGTTACATATTTAAAAGGGATGCTTGCTATTTTGAAAGGGTGTTCTAATGAATTTACATTATACATTTTTCCTAGAAAATCCCTTTCATAAGATAATATGTTATATTTATAAATTTAATCAGGAACCTCTTATGCTGCTTTTAGCTTCGTCGCTGCATGACGTATATTGTTTTAGAAACTTGACGCTTCCGGCGGTCGCTGAGATAGTCAGCAAAACTTTGTCGTACCGGCAAGATTTTAGAGTTTAAATGAATTAAACTTTCAGGAAGCGACAAAACTGTGAAACAAAGCAGACTAAAGAGTTTCAAAGCAGCAAAGCTACTATAACTATGAAACCAGCATTACAATCATCTTCAAAGTATCTTCGCAAGTTGTGCGTCAGCCATAATGAAGTAATTTCCATCTAGCATGATATGACAGATTAAAGAGTGCAAATTTGATATCCTTGATCAATTCATTTAATCTTCTAGAATAAAAATAGAAAATATATCTTTCATTTAATGAGTTATTTTTAGAACACCGTTGGATATTTTCAATTGATCTAACCTGATTTACCATAACAAGGTAATAAAAGAGTAGCCAGCTCAAGGCGTGATATGATTATGAGAAGTCAATTTGAATTTATATCAACCTCATTATTATTTTTTTGTTTTGAAGATTTGTAGGATTATAAGCATGTGATTCTTAGCATTTCCAAAAACAAGATTATTACAAACTATAGTAAAGTAATAATCAAAAAATATAAATCCAATAAAAAGAAAAGAAAACCAAGAATACTTCATCATCTTTGATAATACAATAAAATAGAATCTAAATATCCAAATAACATTGATCATGGAAAGCTATTTTTATCAAAATCATTTTAATTCAACATCTACCGGAATTTTTAAAATATGCGGAGTGTTCTGGCAAAATGAGAGGAAAGCCACGTTGATGATTGTGAGAAAAAGCTACTGAAGAGAATTATGGGTAAAATATTCAGTTTTCATTTTTGATTGAAATCGCATCTATAGATGTTTCTTTACGTATGTGCAAACCGAGAAATGTTAATCTTAACAGCATGTATCAAAAGATTCTAAGCTTTCTGTACAACTTGTACTAAAATGGGTCTGGGTTAGTGATTACATCATTTTCAACTTTTTGAAAATCATTGAATATTGTAAAGATATTTATAGAATGATTTTAAATTCACTTGAAATATTGCATATAGTCTTAACATAATGGGTGCCATAATAATTATATATAAAGGCTCATTCCAGTGGAAACTGAACCTTTTTTTTATTTCAAGCAAAAAATCAGCTTTTTTATTCGACCACATAAACATGTTTTTCAGTCATACATTTGTTACTTGGTACGTGAGAAGTATTTTCCAATCAGAAATTGTAAAGTTTGTCTATCCGTGCATGAATGAGCAAATGTTTTGTTTCAAAAATGTCACAAACGTTACCAAAAAGTTACACCAAAATTTCACAAACGTTACCAAACGTTACAACACAAAACAATGCATTAAAATAATTCCTGGCGATATAATGTTCTGTAAATTTTATGAAATATTTGTAAATATGTTTCCCATAATCGGTGTATTGCGCAAGAAAAAAATCGTTGACACTTCAGAGAAATTGTACTTTGAAGTCATTAGAAGCAAAAAACCATTTCCGTGCGCGGTCACATACGTTACTCAGGATTTTGGCAATTGATTTAATTTTCAAACATATACATGTCTTGACTAGCCTCTCTCAGAGGCCTTCGGGGCTTGGTCACAAGATATTTTTCTATCAACTGTTGAGTCCAAAGTGCGAGCGGAGCGAGCTGAGCAAGCGAAGCGAGCGAGGCGAGCGCAGTAAGCCGGACGCCGTAGGCGTCCGCTGAGGCCAGCGCGAGCGTAGCGAGCGCTATGTGAGGGCGGTATATAACAAATGTGGAATATCAGAGTTGGCCTATTATTATTAGTTTTCTCAATGGGCCTTTCAGAAAGGCTATGTCTTGACCCCACCAATGAGCACCATTATCAACAACAAACTCGTTGATATGATGTTTTTGCAAGGTTCTGTGGCCACTTAAAAGGGAAATTTTTCAATTTTTCGGTCACAAACGTTACTTTGGAATGAGCCTAAAGTCGAATTTTAACAATTCTTTATTTTTGAATCGTCTTTAATGGTTCCATCACGGATTATAGAACACGTGGATGATAATCTGTTTTCCTTTGAAGCTATGTGTGTTCCAACAAAGAAATACTGCCTTCAACACTGTCATGTCTTATGGGGCTACGATAATAGATCCATCAACTTTAATTTAATCCTCATCCTCGAAGTACAAGTGGTGAGTTCAGTACGTCAATGATACCGATAGCCTCGTTACTCCAGGCTGATACAGAGACATGATGAAGAAACAAATAGCTGGTAGGGTTTTATTGTACTATTGTGCGTGCATATTGTTACATAAAAAAGCAAAGGTGGAACGAGGGAATTTTTTACTGAAGAAAAAGTTAGTTATTATTTTCTTTACACTGTTTTTCATAATATCATATGATTTGCCTTATCTTTGTGTAGGATCATTGGTTATTGCACTGTTCATAATATCCCGTGCATTTCAAATACTCGTGGTTTTATTGATTTTGAAACACACATAGTATCAAAGATCTGTGGTAGTTCTATTGAATTTCAATTAAGTTAAATATCCATGTGTTTCTAAATCTGTGGTCCCATAAATTAGAATTTATGGGAAACGGGACCGGAAAGGTATGACATTTTTTTTTATTCATTTCATTCTTTATTCACACATAAGAATATATATATATAAAACATTTAAATAACAAAAATAGAATATGAATAAAAAGGTTACATACAAATCCAGACAAGAGAATGGAGTGAAGAGGTCAAACCAATAAACATCTCCATGTCTCTGCAGGTAACATGGAGATGAGAAATTATAGATCATTTCGAAACAGAGAGTATGAAGAACTCAAACACCTAAATTATCAAATAGTTAACTCATATTTGGAAATAGCGACTTTCCTTCATTTTGTCAGAGCTAAAAAGTAATATAGTTCAGCATTGTACCCGATGAAATAATGTTAGGCCTTAAAAATTAGGCCAATGGCATGGAACCAAAATTTTACATTCCGTCCAAAAACTATTATTTTAAGCATGTAAATTCGCTTCTCCTTTACTTGAAAATGATGGCTTAACAACAACCTTAACAGTAAATTTAAATTTTCAATCGTTTCGTGTATTATGCTTTTATATAATTGGAATAAAAGTACAATTCCTCAGTACAAGTCTCATCGTGTGCTGGTATCCTAAATCTAGGGATAAAATCAAATGTAACTTCCTCATCCAGTACAGTAATATAAATAAAAACGAATCATAAGAAATTTTCAGCAACCTAAATCTTCTACGAATAGATGCTAATTTAAAGGAGTGGTTTTGAGTTCAAAATAAGGGCAAAGGTGTAATATTTCTTAGTTATGTAACAACCATAATTCCCATTACATAGATCCGACCCACTATTACTTGATCCAAGGAGTAAATAATAATTGTTTGAGAGAACAGCATATGGTAGATCAATAAAGTATTTTACAATACTTGCGAATAGAATAGTTCATTCACTACCGTTCATGGGTGTTCTTCTCTCCTTCATTACATGTCATAAAAATTTAAATTATTGTCAACATAGATAATGCATGTTGAAATTAATTGAGATTTTTTATTGCTTTTAAACTGTTCAAGAATAATTAGGTAACTGAGTCTTCTAACTTCACAGTTCGGTGAAAGCCTGTCTCTGGCAATATTTAAACCTACCTAAATCTCCAGGGTCTAAATAATAAATATCGCAGGAATGCAAGTCAGAAATATATTTTAAGCGCAATTGCAAGCACTCAATAACACAATTTCCTTTTAAGTTAAGTAATTGTTAGTCGGTAACATTTTTACTGCTGTCTATTGAAAGGTGTAAGGATATGGCATAGGGATGAAACGGGTGTTTTACTCTAATGAAATTGTATCACTGTCGATATGAAATCTACTAAAACCTTCCACTGGAAAAAACAATTGACGAAAATGGGTTTTGAGGTTAAATACAGGGCAATGGTGAAGTGTATTTCTTTCTTCTTTTAAATCTCGCAACACATATCAATAGCAGTGTGACGAAGTTTTAAACTTTTTCCAGATTTAATTATATTTCTCTTCTTTTCTTACGTCATATCTTAACTTTGAATAAAGATAAAACGAGATTCTAACTTTCAAGCAAAATACATAGCATAAATGTATATTTTACAAAGTGAATTCATGCACAATAAAGTAGTATGATTGGTTGTATAAGCGGAACGAGTCCCGGAATGAAGTCACGTAGATTGCGTTATTTATTTTCGACACACTCTAGTTTGTTTCTCGTGTTTTATTTTTGATATGTTAGGCGATGCACCAAGACTTACTGAAAGACATCGCTATTGGTATCTTAATCTATTTTCTCTCGAAAATTGCATATCAGGGAAGAACACTTATAGTACATTCGAACTCGAAATTTGCGTGGACTTCCTACCAGTATGCGTTTAGCATCTAATAATTCTCACGACGTGCTCTGTTGTTGTAAAAGACAAACGTTCTTAGATGTTGACCGATATTTACGTTGAAGTTTACATTTGCCCATGTTGGTCACGTACGTAATTAGGGCAATTACTGTCTGTTCTAGATCATTTTCTCACCTTCTTTCAATTACAGCTTGTTATTATTGCCGGTGGGAATGTATATCAGTGTCAATTAGATCACGTGGTTTTGGTTTCAAAGATAGTTTGAATGGTAATTACCGATCCAGATAAGTTATAAATAGGCAAAAACAAACATATGTATCTTTAAAAAGTATAAAAGCAACAGTTCCTCCATTTATCAACTATGCTAAGCTACGTTACTTCAACGAATATGGTCATTGAAATTAGCTTCTTGTTTTTAAGTCAATATCGTATGGCAGAAAAGGACATCTATATATGTGTATCATTATTTTTATTTAGAAAACAAAAATTTGTATACATTACATTACCGTATTAGGCGTCATGAGTTTGAAAATATTTTAAAAGTTTTTACCAAATTTCGTTTTACATCGTGTCTGAAAATGGATCGTATCCCATCACTGCCATTTCAATTTGATGTCATATATGAGCTGGCCGCTATGGGGCACATTTCACTAAGGAAGAGCTCTGTTCAGTGGCGTGCGCAAAGGACCCCCCTCCCCCCCCCCGTCACGAGAAAAGCCGGGGAAATGAGGCGCAAGGTGGGGGAAAAAGGCAATCTAGGGAAAGGAAAGAGGGGCCGTCAGTAGTTTTTACCACTAAATATGCTGAGGTTCAGAACAAAAATTGTGGAAAAGTTGTACAAAATCGTTACAAATGTTACTTTATATCAAATTTTTGTTGAGAAACGTAACCTGGGGCAGGGGGCAGAAAAAGGTCTGAAAATAATTATATAGTACACTGTTGATGTAACTATGCAAAATGTAACCCTTTGAATGTGGATCAAGTTCTTTCTGGGACATTTCGGGTTTTTTTTCTCCCACTGTGTGCAAACAGTATGCGGACAGAGTGAGATTTTAGTCATTATGCATGATGAATTTACATTTCATGTATTACATTAAGTACCAGTAATAAATTACAAATAATGGAGAAGTTGCAAACAATTTTGACTTGACTTTAATATGTTTAATTGATTATAGTAAAAATGAAATTCCTCGGAATGAATATTTTTACTCACGATTATCCATTTAATTTATGGAAAATCACGTATTTATAATAAAAACATGGTATTCATGGCAACCAAGACCAATGTTACATGGAGTCCAATTTAGTTTTATTTCTAGAAAAGGTTGTATTTATATGTAGTAGGTGTAATTCAAATTATGGAAAAACTGCGAATTGAAACTCTTTATATCGAAATTATACCGTATTTCCTGATAGATAAATTTTAACAAATCAAATGCACCTTTTAACGTCTTGATATGAAGATGATATTACAGTATATATTCATAGCATCGGTTAACATCAAGCTTCACACTAGTATTCAGACGCATCTTTTTTTCAATTTGAGACACGTTTGCCAATTTGAGATACTTTTGAATACTAGTGTCATCATTTTTGTATCGTAAAACATGGATTGAAGAAAGAGTTTCGAGTCACATCCATCGATTGTATATTCTACCTAGAACTTAAATACTATTAGGCACTTCAATCACCTGTTACGTAATCGGTGAACGAAATCGCTACACAGAACTTGTGTGCGTCTGTTCAATACGTGATTTTTTATTATTTTACAAAATATTATTTTCAAGCTCTTCTCAATCTTTGAATATGTTATCAAATCATATTTTTTCCCAAATGTCCTAAAACAGTTTTGAAAAATATTGTTTAGTTTTGGAAATATCACGTAAGATTTAAGCGATGGTCATTTCAGAAAGCAAGTGAAAATTCAGTGATCACTGCAAAGCCCATAGAAATTCAATGACAAATATTTCCCTTGTCTGAAGGCACCACTTTCGTTGTGATCGGTAAACATGCGGCTCTACGGGTGTTGACGGAAAATACAAATCGGCGCGCTGTTATACATCAATCGCGTTCGAGATAAAGTTTTTCGGTAAGTTGAAGTGTTGAGCTAGGTCTGGGTGCTTGTTGCTTAAAAAACAGATTTATGGTTCCTGAGATATGGATTTTTAACTAATTCAAAATGTTTTTTCTCCGAAACGGAAAATTATTTCAACAAGCAACATGGGGAATTAATATCACTATATATATCAAAGAATTTTTAAGAATTTTTTCAGCCTGATTCATTCACAAACATTGCGCCTAAATGAGAAAGAAAAATTATAGCATAATTCTGTACCTTTTCTTGCGCATTTTTAAGTTGACAACTCTTTGTGTACATCGGGGTGAAAACATGTTGACTCAACGGTAGTGATCCATGAAATAAGGAAATCCCATTTTATCAATAAAAAAACAAGAAATTAGTTAAATATTACACATTTTATAACGCAAAATGTCACAAAATGTGGACCATTTTGTCATTTAAAAAAGGAAGACACAGAAACCCCATTTTGTAATTTATAAGATACACAAAATGTCACGCAATATTATCCACTCCGTAATTTAAAAATTGAAGACAAATGAAATCTTTTATCATAAAAAGATACGTAAAATGTCAATGAATATGAACCATTTTAACATGTATAAAAAACATAAAATAAAATTTGCTGAAATGGCCGTTTCTGTATGTCTGTATCTCCGATATTGTTTAAGGGCTGCGCACGTGTTTTTTTTTGCTCTGTAACTTAGTAAGTAATAATCAAATCCAAATTAAAGTTTATATTTCTAAAAGCGGATTTGCATACTGAACATGATGATGATGTCATTTTTGGACCAAAAATGTGTAATTAAAGTCCAAAAATCATGTTTGTTGACAAAAATTTCGAACTACTTTTACTTTTTAGAATCTAGAAAGCCATACCTATAGGAACGCATTTCTCAAATTTTTGATTTTGTTCTTACTTTTGAAATATTGCCCAAGTTCGGAGATATTGTCAAAAATTGGTACAACAATTTCAAAAATCCCACCGCTGCCACCATTTTTGACAAAACATGACACTTTTTGACGTATTTTGGCAATATTTCAAAAAGTTAGAAAAATCAAAAAATTGAGAAATGCGTTCCTAGATATTGAATTCTTGATTCTTACAAGTATAATAGTTCAGAATTTTACCAAAGCACAATTTAGTTAGCTTTCCCGTAAAATTTGGGGTCAAAAACATGATTTTTGAACCTAAAGGCCAAAATGACACATTTTGTTTCAAAAATGACCTCACCATCATGTTTAGTACGCAAATCCGCTCCCATAAATAATACTTTTTTGGATTCAGCCGTTCACCCATTATGTAACAGGTAACTGAAGTGCCTAAAGTAGGTAATTATAATTATGTCATTAATTATGCAAATCAGATGTATAGGTACTTAAAAATGTTTTAGTACTCAAAGCTTACACTACCAGCAACTTATATGGAAAGTTTGAAGTCAAAATATCGAACGGGTGTGGAGTTCTGTGATCTAGATTTCTGATAACATGTTGGGAAATCAGGGAAATACAGCTAATTAAGTAATTAATTATGCAAATTAGCCATTTTATGATGTATAACTCAACATTTTAACAGCTATATTCTTGAAGCACATGATGTAAGCAACATACTCTGAAAGTTTGAAGCTTGTACAATAAAAACGTTTAAAGATATGATCAAAAATGTTTGTTGAGACTGTAATATCTTGGTGCCATGCCAATATAAAGAAAATAAAAGAGTTGACCTTTGACATCTGTTCTCCAAAATAGCACTATCAAAGTGCATAAAAATTGTAATATCTCCTCAACGGAAGGTCCGATTTCAAAAATTCTTCAAAAGATTTTTTAAGCTGAAAGTACCCTCTTTCAGCATATAAAGAAACATAATGAATTTTTAGTTGGATAATTTTTGACCTGAAGTGCCTAATACTATTGAGAACTTTAATAGCAAAATTTTGATTTTGGTGGCCATTTTTGGTGCCACCTTCAGGGGGGTCATGGTGTCCCGTCAAAGTCGGAAGGTAAGAGGGGTCGGATCATTGCCACCTCGGAATATTTTAAATCACCATTTTGAAAAATATCTGTATGATATTGACCTAAAAAACACCATTTCCCTTCTGTATAAGCAAAAAACAGGGGTAAAATGTCGACATTTTAAACTTTTACAGCAAAATTTTGATTTTATTTTTGGCCATGTTTGGCGAAAATCGTAATTTTCCGACTCGAAAGTACTTATGATGTCATAATTACGTAACACCTTGGCCGATTTTCATGATTTTGGTACAAATAGAAAGTAGAGACCCTACCCTATTGTATGGTACCAAGCAACTTAACTTTTGGTTAAATTTCAATTTCAGGGGGGTAGTAACCCCACCCCCTTGATAACAAACGTTACAAAAATTACGTCCGTAAGACAAGGGTTCACGTTTCAACCTGTAACAAAAGTGCTGATAACTGGAAAAAAATCCTTCCATGCGGTGTAAAACAAAATTATGCACAAGTTGTTGATTTTAAATTTGACAAACAGTGCAACCTGTTCCTTTCTACCCACGTTAAGTATAAATATGTCATATCTCATTTGTTTTTTACCATCAATAAGTGCAGTATCATTAAATAAAGCTTTGTATATCACCTACGCATTCCCGGGACGCATTCATTTCATATTTGTGCTAGTTTGTGACGGTGTTTTAGCCAAAATACGGAGTCTCAATAACTTAATGTACAACCGTTATACAGGTAAAGTTGTAAAGGAAAGTGTAACATATCTTACCAATTTTCAAGCAAAACTAACAAAGATTCGATCCGTCATCTATTCTAACAAAAGAGCTAAGTATTGAAATTGTTGTACCAAATATTTTCATATTTGTTCACAATCCATGTAAGATTTAATTACTATTTTGTAAGTGTTTATGGTTACTATAAATAAATTCACTCAGTGAAGTATAGACAACTGTGAAACAAGAAATTGCTATTAAAACAGCCGGACTAATATGACTGAAAATTGAAACTAAAGCATTTTTGGGATGATCTTTCATAGGAGACTGAAATCCAAATTTTGAAAAATTGAATCATGCTCCCTCAATTTTACCATACAATCGCAGTCCAAAAAATTTGCGCACGCTGAAATACGTGCAAAAGTAATTAATATATCAAACGACCAAGACTTTTAAAAAAATCCTTGTTCTTTTATAGGTGTCATATGTATCCAATATAAATAATCCTTTGATGTTCCTCAGAAATTTGATGTTCCATAACCATAAAAATGGCTGATTTCCTAGACCATAATTATACAAATACACCGCACGCAATTTGTGATATGTACCTATGTAATGTATTATTTAATGGTTATTACCATCGCGTAAACCATAAAGACCATTTTCAGGTTATAAGTTTTCCAAGGAATGTGCAGTTATGTATTTAAACTCCTTTTGTGAAAGCGCAGAAGAAAGTGCATAGCATGTTTAGCACGCCAAATTTTCAAATGCGGTGAATGCAATTGCTTGTGAGTTCTTTAGATCTACATGTATATATATAAAATATGAAATCCGACGAAAATGACGCAAATAACCAACGGTTCTCGCGATATGCCTGGTTAAAGGTTTTGTGCGCAAACACTTTTGACCAGAATTCTTGGAATTCTTGTAAATATTTCATCTCATCTTTTATCACCGTTATTTCGTCTCCTTTTTTCTTTCCTTTTCTTTTCTCTTTTAGCACCGTGTGTCGAGTTCTGTTTCAGATGAGTGACGTTGAAATGTAGGTTAATTGGGACACATGGTAAACCAACCAAAACCCTTTGCCGCAACGTATGGTTTGTGTTCAAATTTTTACTATAAACTTGTATTGGTTGTTGTATCAATTTATTAATTTTGACTGATTAAGTCTACATTGAGTGTTTTCTATTTAATGATGAAACATGAAAGTCAACTATCTTAGCAACACCACTGAATTAATGCAAAAACGGAAACTACGTAAATATACTAAATGTAAAAGAGGTTACAACAGTTTAAAATACCCTTTCGATAATAATTTGATTCGATCGACGAATGTTAGAAATTGCTCTTGCAAGTGAATATTGACAATACAAAATATTTATATTTGGTAGAACAATTAGTAATATAAGTTTATATTCTTGTGAATATCATGAAACATACATGAGTCAAATCATGAGATCTAAGCATGTATCAAAATGGCTTACATTAGTCGAATGATTAAATGTTCTGTCATTAAATACGGTATGGTAAATGTTTCTAGTAAAACTTCAATTAAGTGCAAAATTTCACAGAACGTGCAATATTTCATTAATACATTTTAATAACGCCATATCAGGTTACAGTTTTAGATTACAACATTCGTTGCTATGAATACTATTTTATGAATGTTCATATTTCATTGAATAGTTTGCTCTTGTAGAGCTAACAGGAAATTATACGCATACCAAAATAGCTGATATCAGTTTATACCATTCATGCAATCGCTCAGAAAAAAAAACATTTGTTGAAATTGCTTTCTGAGGCTTTTAGCACTGGTACAAATCAATATATTACAATGTAATATGAAACCTAAGACTAATCATCACAATGCTTGTGATAATTAACGATACTACTTTTGGTCTTATTTATGTTAATGGTTAACATTCCTTACGAATGGTATACGTATACCGTGTAGCGGCGTTAAGATTAGTATAATTGTTAAATTCCTCGTCTATTGTCACCATTCTGTATCCCAATTTGAAGTAAATTTAATTTAAACATTTAACAACCAAGTTACCAAGGTAGCTCAAGGTTCATACACCTCAAAATGCAGGATATTACTTCGGCTAACATATTTCCCAAAGAGATTGTAATCATTAAAGAAAAGGAGAGACTATAATAGGCAAACTACTCAAATATACAACAAGAGATAAAATTCCCCTTTTGGGTAAGATGACAAAAAAATGATTCACACTGTCATGTTTACAGTTTTGCACCTCTATTCTTTAAAAAGAATCTGGATTTAGGGGGAGCATTTTAGCGTAACAAGCATTTTGCAAGTTTATCAATACTTCTCATCCGTTTTATTTTATTGTCTGTCTCGACAAACGTCTGATATAGAAAAGGAACATGAATCATATAAAACACCTTACGGCGTAACATTATTGAAATTTAATAACTCGTGAAATCAAAATATTTAGCTAAAATAACTACAGAGTTCACTCTCAGGTCGCCTTGAAGGATCTATGTTCATATCGGTAAACATATCAAATGATTATGACATGTTTATTTCTTTCACACTTACTAATACCTATGATTGATGACTGTATCTAGA
>JXSR01S018288.1:25682-36550 GCA_000969725.1 Ophiothrix spiculata
CAAATTTTTACTATAAACTTGTATTGGTTGTTGTATCAATTTATTAATTTTGACTGATTAAGTCTACATTGAGTGTTTTCTATTTAATGATGAAACATGAAAGTCAACTATCTTAGCAACACCACTGAATTAATGCAAAAACGGAAACTACGTAAATATACTAAATGTAAAAGAGGTTACAACAGTTTAAAATACCCTTTCGATAATAATTTGATTCGATCGACGAATGTTAGAAATTGCTCTTGCAAGTGAATATTGACAATACAAAATATTTATATTTGGTAGAACAATTAGTAATATTAGTTTATATTCTTGTGAATATCATGAAACATACATGAGTCAAATCATGAGATCTAAGCATGTATCAAAATGGCTTACATTAGTCGAATGATTAAATGTTCTGTCATCAAATACGGTATGGTAAATGTTTCTAGTAAAACTTCAATTAAGTGCAAAATTTCACAGAACGTGCAATATTTCATTAATACATTTTAATAACGCCATATCAGGTTACAGTTTTAGATTACAACATTCGTTGCTATGAATACTATTTTATGAATGTTCATATTTCATTGAATAGTTTGCTCTTGTAGAGCTAACAGGAAATTATACGCATACCAAAATAGCTGATATCAGTTTATACCATTCATGCAATCGCTCAGAAAAAAAAACATTTGTTGAAATTGCTTTCTGAGGCTTTTAGCACTGGTACAAATCAATATATTACAATGTAATATGAAACCTAAGACTAATCATCACACTGCTTGTGATAATTAACGATACTACTTTTGCTCTTATTTATGTTATGGGTTAACATTCCTTACGAATGGTATACGTATACCGTGTAGCGGCGTTAAGATTAGTATAATTGTTAAATTCCTCGTCTATTGTCACCATTCTGTATCCCAATTTGCAGTAAAATTAATTTAAACATTTAACAACCAAGCTAACATATTTCCCAAAACGATTGTTATCATTAAAGAAAAGGAGAGACTATAATAGGCAAACTACTCAAATATACAACAAGAGATAAAATTCCCCTTTTGGGTAAGATGACAAAAAAATGATTCACACTGTCATGTTTACAGTTTTGCACCTCTATTCTAAAAAGAATCTGGATTTAGGGGGAGCATTTTAGCGTAACAAGCATTTTGCAAGTTTATCAATACTTCTCATCCGTTTTATTTTATTGTCTGCCTCGACAAACGTCTGGTATAGAACATGCACATGAATCATATAAAACACCTTCCGGCGTAACATTATTGAAATTTAATAACTCGTGAAATCAAAATATTTAGCTAAAATAACTACCGAGTTCACTCTCAGGTCGCCTTTAAGGATCTATGTTCATATCGGTAAACATATCAAATGATTATGACTCTTATATACATGTTCATTTCTTTCACACTTACTAATGCCTATGATTGATGACTGTATCTAGAGGAAACTTCGAGAAAAATATAACTAACAAAGCATGTTTTCATCGCCTGGATCCACCTCATGAAATAATATTGTGGCAGTGTCGGGGAAAACGTTTCAAATAAGAACTAACTCTACTTGTGCTCCATTTCTTTAATAGTACCGTTCAGAACGTCATATTTTCTGTTCGTTGTTTATATCGCTTTGTCTGGTTTTCAAATGATATTATTTGACTTCATTCACTAGTGGCAGTGGTGATATAACGTAGTTTCTCCTACATTTAAATACCAATATATGAATAAATTACCAATTTTGATACATCAAATAAATGACATTATGGGAAGAAATAACTAACAAGTCACATATTTTATGTAATACACTCTTTTTGACAATTCTGTTACTTAATTATTAAAGGCATCGTTTTGCCACAAAACTACAAATATATACAACTAATTTCAAAAGAATTAATAGTGTTTACCAAAAGGTTGTTCTTTCTTTCTGTTCCAAATTGCTGTTCGGAACTATAGCTTCTAATACCATGTTTATATTAGGCAAAAGTCAAAATACATTAGTTCTAACAGTAGTTGGTCCTGATGTGTCTTTTGGACTTAACAAAGTCATGCACTCTTCTTTAAGGTATTCAGTATTGTATTAAGAGGTGGGCAAATTTGACGCCATGAATGACAATCAAGGAAAATTACTGTAAATATTACATCTTGGCAATTCTTTTAATCGCTAGTCATTTAAAACTTCAATTGCTACTTGTATTATCGTAGAAAACATACAAATGAAGTTTAAATATAACATACAAATGTTACACCCTAATAACCAAAGTTGTGTAAATATGAGAATAGGATGATTTGATTTAGATTTTTGATTTAATGCAACATACATCACAACCCAATGATCGTTTTATTGCGTATCTCATTTGAGGTGTTTGGTCCATGAGAGATCCGCCCGAATGTTAGTTAAAATCTGCATGAATGATATTTTATCTATGTAGAACCGATTTTTAAAATAAAAATTGGGGGTCACCGGACTCGTTTTTGCATGAGAGTCGGTTTTGAAACAGCATTTTTGGAGGTTTTGGGGGATAAATTAGTACAGGGGTCTATGGGAAACGTGGCAAAAGTGAAATAACTTAGTGTTGATTCAAAAAATCTGCCCGAGCATATTTGTTAATTTTTTCACAAAAGTTGCGCACAAGGATGTTCTTTCAAATAAACAAATAAAAATTGGGGGTCACCTACTTAATTTTCCAGAAAAATTAAAATATGGCAATTTTTAGCTTCAAAACACTACTCAGAGTATATGCGCATGCGTATTGCGGCACTTACCTACTCTGAAACTAGCGCGTACTGGTACGCGTGGACGGCGCGTGGACCAAACACCTTAAACAAACTCATACATGTATGGAACTTGACAGCTCAGATAAACATCTTTTATAACATGTCTACGTAGGTACGTCATGATCCAAGGCCGTGACCAGAAGATGAGCTGGGACGTCGCACCCCCAAATTTGAAAATGTTCAAAAAAGGTCCTCAAAAATTGCATGAAGTTCCACAAAAGGAACCCTCAAACCACAAATTAAGTACATGCAGGTCATTCTTTTAATAAAATATTTATTACTAAAGCGCTTATAAAACAATTTAAAACTTTTTATTGCTTGCCACTTTTTCAAAACCACTGGAATTATTGTAGAGACGACCAGAAACGAAAATGTTACTTCCAGAAGGTCCACTTTATAAAAAAATCCGGCACTTGTAATAAAAAAATTCCTGGGTTCGGACCCTGGCGTCATTTAATCACATTTCGACAGTTATTAGGTTATGAGGATGTTACCTAACCAAATGATAAGGATATATGATGGACATGGTTCTGTTTGTCCCATATTACAAAACATGAAATTGGAATAACTTGCCCACTTTAATTTCATTCGAATAATCTGTTGTGATTTTGATTAGGGAGATGTACTGAAATCATAGCTAATTTTGTAATTGGTTATCATACAAATTTTGCTCTGTTCGAAGTAAGAATAAAATCTATACTTAAACAAATACAATACAGTAAGAAATAGATCTACCCAATTTGTGACATGCAAATTTACACTTAATGTTAGTTTTATAAAGTCTACATAGTTATAGCCAGAGTAGGTATTTGAACGAGATACCATTATCTACGTAAACATTGTAAACAATTCTAATTAGGAAATCAGATTATCTCTTCAAGGTATAGAAAATGAATAATCATTTTAATATGTTTAATATGAATAAATATATCCCATA
Source organism: Ophiothrix spiculata (assembly GCA_000969725.1). Taxonomy (NCBI): domain Eukaryota; kingdom Metazoa; phylum Echinodermata; class Ophiuroidea; order Amphilepidida; family Ophiotrichidae; genus Ophiothrix; species Ophiothrix spiculata. Next base: position 29,388 of record JXSR01S018288.1, read on the forward strand.
TATTTCATATAACAATATCTTCAGGGCAAAATGAAATTTGAGAACGAATAACAAGGTGATATGTTTCTAGACTATTATTGTATTTTTAATGCTTTTAGCTCATAGTATGAATTGTTGAAGATAAATATCTTATATTTCAATAATCATGAGTAAAATTGGATAATACTGTTTAGTTTGTTTTGATGAAATAAGTATTATTGATAAGTGTGATACATTCACATGATTTACTTGCAAAGAAATAGTTTTCAAAGAATATCACTGTAAAGTGGATTGAGAGTATTGAACTTTAATGCGTTTGTGAAAAATATGAAATATAATTACAAAATTATGTATTCAAATTTTTACCCTTTCGTTCATTATTGATCTTGCTGTATTATTATCGTTTATTACACAAAAATATTAAAAGTACTAAAATGACAGTAGTAAATATCGGTACGTGAGTAGCTGTTGGCGTCTTGCAGTCTTTTGACGTCAATCTTTCTATTACAACAGATAAATACCAGACCAATACTTAAGCAACTAAGAATGCGATTATATACAAGGCGATGCTATGAATTAAAAGCGCCATAATGTCCACAAGTGGTCGTATTTCTTTTTGAGTTTGACAATAAAGTGGTATAATGCAACACGACTCTTAAAATTACAAAGATGACAAAATCTCCAAAGTGGCTTCGTATTACCTATGACAGTTTTAAAATAACATTGTCAAAGGCGTAGCTAGGGCACATATTGTACTGAATGGGCACTATTTGAGCAGGCTAATGATGTAACAAAAGAAGATGGAACGTCTAAACTGAATGAAAGACAAACTTATAATTGAAACGATTGATAAGTGACTGCTAGATCAATAGTAAATCATTAACACATTTTGACAGATAGGGAGCATTATAGTTGTAAAGAGCGTGAAATAACGTGGTCATTGGGTGTCATCTTAGCGATAAAAAGGGTGTCTATATTGTCTGCATTCGCTATCCACCAACATATCGGAGTGCCCCCTTGAGTATTTTTTCTAATAACGAATAAGAATGTTTTCATTCAATATTCTTCATTTAAACAAAGCATTAGCCAAGTTGTATAACAAATATTCTTTCCATTCCTTATATCATATAAGTTATATCAACTTATCCTCAGAAATCTTTGATGCAATCCTTGAATAGGAATAATTCATGAGTTCTTTGCTGACTCAGACAAAATAGGAATCCGTGTCCTGCGGGGATATATCTGATGCTGTAATAGGGACTTTGCTAACAAAGACATATGGAAATATTATTACAGAGGGTCTAGACTATTACAAATCATATTTTCATAGCATAAACGAAATGCCCTATAGCCTACAGCATTACCGTGGCCGAAGAAATGGTACATGACAAATTGAAAAATAAAGTTGATCAATATTTCGTTCCGGCCTGACAACTGTAACCTTCTTCATAAGCAGAAGATTATAACAGGGACAAAAAGAGAAATAACTAATATATAACCCTTTTACCGACAAAGTAAGAGTTGTTTAAAGCTACAGTCTCTAAAAACGTCTCGCTCGACTGATTGCCATATTTACTGCAACTTTTTACCTACTTACACCTATCAGAATATCATAATTTTGGCGTACATATTGAATAGAGTCTCTAGTTTATACGTAAAACTTTACTAGTGATTTCACGTCCATTATCTAGGTCAAAATGACGCCTAAAGACTACTTCGAAAAAGTTGACCCTTTGTCACCGAAACCTCATAATTTCATGATGTTCGAACAATTCGACTGGTTTCAAATTTTGATAGATTGTAGGCTTGATACTTCTTATTGAATTACAAACAATATTTTATAAATATGCTAAGTTGATTTTGAATGATAATGTAAGAAACCCGCGTTGTTTTGCCCGAAAATCCGGACGTGAATAACGACTCTGAGTTTGCCCTGTTTGAGCTGTGAATTGCCTGTTTTAAGTATTTACATTACCTATATTTTGTCTGATATACGCATTCGCATAATTTACTTACAAATTGAGCATTCCAATGAGGCAAACATTGCAATTGTTATGCAAACAAAAGAAAAATACGGCATTCTAATGTTCATGTTTTAGATTTTAGTTCACGATCTCAACGCTGCCTTGATAGCTCAGTGGTAGATCCCTCGCTTCGTAATGCATGACTAACCCCTGCCATAATCCATGGTTAGAGTCCCCGCAAAGGCAGTGGAAACTATTTATCTTTTCATGATTAAAAGGTAGTTGGGATTCACATTTTCCTGAGCAGATGGATTCCCTTTACCCTTAAGTAAGCTGAGACAGAGTCCTTTTGCCGAGACAGAGTTCTTTTTTTTTTGGCCTATAACTATTTAACTTTGAGCATGATATTATTATGAAAAGTGTCGAAACAAAAATATTAGTTTGGCATAATGGTGTATCGGTGAAAACGACAGATGCTCAACTTTCAAATGACGTTTGTTTTTTATCTTAGATACCAGATATGATCAACTACAAACGGAAACCTCAAAATCGTGATGGACTAAAATAGTGGAGTTGCAATTATCTAATTTAAAAATAAGTTTTCGGTTTCATGTTTGTAAGTTTATTTTCGTACATGACTTATGCACTAGATAATAGTACAGGAAATACAAAGCTGTCAACAGGAAAAACACAATCTAACTTTATCAAATTAAATTGTTAGAAACAAGATGCAACTTTGTAACCGCTGATACACATGAACTCATGCTCAATAAAAACGAATTAGCTTCAGGTTAAATCGTGATATGGATTTAAATTTATCAAAAGGTTAGAATGATTATTCATTTAAAATGCTATTTGATATGGTCTCTTAAATCACTATATTAATGTACATTGACAGAATAACAATATCATTGAGGTATAGATCATAATTATCTTATATATAATAATATGTTTATTCCTATCGGTAAACATTTTTTTTATTCCTGTTGTTGATTCAATTTGTCCATGGTAACATTTCTTTTGGAGAGCATGTATTAAAGGTGCAATTCATGATTCTGATGTGATGAATACCTCACCCATTTTCTAGTAAATAAAAAGAAGAGCACAATATAAATGTGTCCTAAAAATTTGACATGATTCAGACTATTCGTTTTGAAGTTTTTAGCATTTTAAAAATTCCCATAGGCTCCTGTGTTATAATTACTGTCAGGCCCCGACAGTAATTAAGATATAACTAAAATTTCGTCTTCAAAAAGGTTTGATAAAATTAAAAATCTGCTCAGCAGGACTGTTCTGGGATCTGGTTTCGTTTGGCGTTTAGGAATTCAAGTCCTGCCAATATAACCATTCTATTCTGTTTTGATTACATATGCATGTTTTATGTATAAATATTCAATACATGATCTTCCTGTAGCTGTTAATGACTTTTTCACAAAGAGATCAGACATTCACAATTATTCAACAAGACAAGTAAATGATCTTAACTTAACAAAAAACAAGAAATCATTCACTGATCGTGGTATTCGCTCTCGTGGCCCAGTACTTTGGAACTCACTTTCAAAAGATATAAAAAATTCACGTTCCGTTAAATTATTTCGTAGAAATTATAAACGCAATTTAATTGCAACATACAATTAATGAGTTTTGAGCATGTCCGTGTCTTGTTTTGTTTTGTTTTTGCTATTGTCTTTTCTCTTGAAGATATTTTTTTTTTCAGTTTGTATGACCTATTCTATATATTTGTATTATTGTTACCTAAGGGATTGGCTATTTACAAGCCTTATTGGCTCCCCAGCCTATTCCTCCATAATGTATTGTTTATAATGTTTTTTTTTAAAGCTTTTGATGTTTAATTTATCTCATTGTTTTGTTTATGGAAATAATAAACTTGAACTTGAACTTGAACTTTATAGTATCAGCTATATTTGAATACGCCAGTGTAAGAAAACCCCAACTCCAATAGCTCCCTTCTGTTAATTATACTTAAAAATATAAACGCATACAAATCTTTGAAAATGCTTTCACACCACTAAAATAGCATGTTCAAGTCAATATTCTAATCATATAGTGTCACATTTGACCTTTTAGACATTGATAGATAATTGTTATAGTACATAGTTGCTATATTTAAAGCATCTCTGAGAATTTCATGTTTTACGACAACAATTTTGGGCAAAAATATTACGTTTTTCTTACTATTATTTTTTTCTTACGTTTGGCAAATATCATACAACCCCTGGGGAAACAGAAAAAGTAGGACAGCTTACTTACAAGTAGCACACATTTTTTCTACTCTTAACTCTTAAATCGGTTACTTTATCCAGGCATAAGTTTCAGAAATTATATCAATTCTGCTTTGGCTTATGTAAGACTACCTCATAATGATTATAAATGCGTCTATAAATACTATTGCAGTCGTTTGTCTTAATATCGTCCTTAAATATATCGATTTAAATATTTGTGTTAAGAGTATTGGTTGTTTGACATCAAAAGATAAATATTCCATACTTTAATCTTAAGATAATTTATATTAACACATCTTAACTATCTACCACCAAGACATAAGTGAAATTTTTGAACTCCAAAATTGTGATAACTTTTACTCCATTGTGATATTTGTTTGTTTATATTTGATAAAAATTGACAATTATTACAATCGCATAAAAATCGTTGTGCAATTTTTGAAATAAAAATCAGTTCGATTGTACATTTACTCTTTGTGATAATTATTTCCAATAGACAAAACTACCATGTGCACTAGTACTTCAATGAGAGGTTCAGGCGAAACATGTGGAGATATTGTTTTGATTTGTGAATAAGGAAATAATCTTAAAAGTATGCAGCACTAGACAAATGTCATTTCTTTGACAACAACACCATCGGATATTTTTCATAATTTGTCACATTTTACTAAATCGCACAAATTGGTTGTAAAAAAGCGTTTGGGTTCCTAAAATAAACGATACCTACAGATAACTTTATTAATACCACCAATGTTGTGAATTTCAAAGGTCAGGAAGATGAAAGTACTTAACGCTTTGGAATAAGTTACAAACCAATAAAGCACATTAGATGGGTTTGACATTCACTTTATATAGTAACGATACAACATTCAATGCCATTATATATCCTGAAAATTTTTGTCATATATCGCTACTCATACTCGCTGTGTTATGTGTATACTGAACATGTCAATTTGATGGCCGACATGAAATTCCTTTTGTCTTACACATTAAAGCATCCATTTTAAGGCTCTTTGAAATAACATATATTCATCAAATTGCATCAAATTGACATTTGATGTGTACTCTAACAGATAATAAATCTAATGATAGACTAATATTGGTTTGAAATAAATTGATGTAAGGGTTCAAAATACTTTAAAAAGCATAAAGGTGTAGGTTCCTATTTTACGATATGTGTAATGTACTTTTAACAGATTGACCTTGACCTCTGAAATGCATTGTATAAGGTTTCAACCTTAGATTGTGTCTTGTCTTCTCATAAGAGGCAAAAGAAAGTTTGCAACCAGGGGGGTGGGGCTAATATGTAAATACAAAAGAAATGGAAAATAGGTACACCAATTAATTTAACATTTTGTGCTATATTGCCGAAACTATAAATAACCTGTAGGTGAAATGTTGGATTCATAATCAGAAAAATATGGGCTTTCATTTGGCATGATCAAAAGAATATACTACTTATTGGGCCCTTGGGGATGAGAATGTGATCGGAACCTACATCTTTAAAATTGAGGAATTTTATATAAAACAAAATAAAATGTACAATTTTCATTTCCAGCAGTCCAACCTAAATTTATTTTATTGCAAAACTCCACATAATCATACTCACATTCCAAGTTTACATTTGCTTTCACCTTTTTTCAGATAAATAAGGGTTCAAGTCAGCCTTATCTACAGGACACGTAATAAAAACAAAATCTCGCGCCCTAGTATTGGGCACAAGACAAGCCATGACAATGGACGATGCTAACATCAGATGACTTGTCGCGACAAAAGGTAATTGTTATCGAAATCTTGATACAAATCGCTGGCAAGTATGAAGAGCTTATATTAGGTGCCTTTTGTACATAACATCATCGCATTTATTTCCTCTTTTTTTCATTTTAAAGGTCTCATAGAGGCAAAATCATTTTTTCAAATGTCATCCATTTTTTATATGTTAATTAGCAGAATCGATCAAACAAGACCACTTATTACCACCTAAAACAAAAATGATGTAGCGGTTCATGTTCATTGCTTCAAAAGGCTCAACAATCGATGATTTTCATTGAACACGGCGTATGTTTTTTTTTATCAACAGCAGAAAAATTAACATACATTTTATTGTAAAAATTCTCAATTTTCATACGTATGGGTCCTGTCATTATAATTATTTAATTTTATTTTGATTACTAATGCATGTTCTTTATACGGTATCAGCAGCATTTACTTGTTGGTGTAACCTAATTTGTCGTAATAACGTAAACGGATGTGACCTTGTTCTAGGCAGGAGATGTTTAGTAGTTGTCAATATCTATGGAGTCAATGATTTTCTACGTCATTGAAATATCAAATCTACATACAAATTTCTAGATAGACAAGATGAATCAAAGAAGTAGAGCCGAAAGAGTTGAAAAAATTAAAGTACCTCATAAGAACTACATGTGACCGTCCATCCCAAATCAAGGAACGTCACCCGATTTCCAGAAGTCAAGTTATGGTCCGTCAAAGGTTGTCATGAAATAAAATAACTGAGATAAGCCTGCCCAAAGACCTGTAAGCCCTGTATTTTCTGTTGATAGTCCTAAAAATATGTGATGGTTTGTCCCGAGAAAATTCGACCAACACGTCAAGATATCTATCATCGTGTAGTGCTTACCGTAACATTTTCAAGCATGACAAGGATAAAATTGCGCACTTCATTTCTTAAACATATTATAGATACTCCATAGTTCAAAATTCTTTAAAATCCTTCTTATTTGCTCAAATTAATTGCTCATCATCAAGACATTATAAATTAATTGACATAGCAAACTTAATAACATAGACAAATTCAGATTTTGTTGATCTAAACTTTCCTATCAAAACAAGCTAATAAATAAGCATTTAGCTCTGGGCATGATATCATTATGAGAAGTCACTTTGATTTAAAATCATCGTCATTATTTATACGGATGTTAATCATTGTACATTTCGCACTTAATAATATCTTCATAAA
>JXSR01S018288.1:37862-50405 GCA_000969725.1 Ophiothrix spiculata
CAGACTTGCTAAGAACAAGAAAAAACCTATTTGTTCCAAAAGAGTACATTTTGCTTTTTGTAATTAAAATATTGCAGCATATGACTTCTTGTAATTGTTACAACGACATAACGTTGTAAGGATTTAGGATCAATCGTAATTGGTATTTAGGATTATTTGAATTTAGAATTAATCGAATATGTGTTTTGAAAGTGTACACTTTACCTTTTCTAATTAAACAATTACATCACATGACTTCTTGTGATTGTCACTATGACACAATGCTGTAAGGATTTAGGATTAATCGAATTATCTTTGAGCCGTATTTAGGCACATGCACAAACATTTCAATTTGGTATAAATTTAGTGGAATTGAGTTTATTAGAAAGAAAATCTCATAACAAATAAAATGACCCCAAAATTAGTAAATTCCATCACTCCTAAATCAAGTTATTGGCAATTTTGTGTCTCTAGAATAGGGTATATTTTCTGATAATCCATCTAATAAGAAAACATGATGAAGAATTTGCTGAAAGTGTGCCATAATGATAAATGGCAAGACTGTTGATTTTTTTATCAGAATTGTGTTAAATACCCTATCAAACACATGTGTAGTTTGGTTAAGGAATTCCATTGGAAGTGGGTTAAATTAAAATAAAAAACCTTCAGAGACCATTTCAGAATTTTAAATCCTGAGCTATCTTGGAAAAAGAAGTAATTATATCAACACGGGAGCATGGTACTAAATAAAAGTTTCAGATACTGTATTATATGAGAAACTTTAAATACTATACATCGAATAGAATATCTTAAAGGTGTAGGTTCCGATACATTATCATCCCCTTGGGCTCAACCGGAAGGTATATTTTTGATACCATATCAAAGCCCATGTTTTTTTACTATAAATTCCAAAATTTCGCCTCCAATTCTTTATCTTTCGGAGATATAGCATAAAATGTGATACCTATTTTCTATTTCTTTTGTATTTTCATAACAGCCTCATCCCTAGGGTTGCATACATTCTTTTGCCTCTCAAGAGAAAACAAGAAGCAAGCTGAGGTTAAAATGTCACAATATGCATTTCAGAGGTCAATGTCAATCAGTTAAAGTAAAATTACACACACGCTAAGATAGGAACCTTACCAGCGTTTTAAGAAAATAAAACGACAATGACAAAATTTCAAAATTCCATGATACTTTTTTACGAACAATTGAAATTACTTACTAGAGCCGGTGTAAATTATGAAATATAGCATCCGTGTTACTGAGTGTCCCAGCTACTATACAATTATGTGGAACGTACTTGTACATTTGCGATAAATAAAACATTGATTGTGGCTTATTCCGTGTACATAGTTAAATTATTAGACCCGGACTACTGGTTATGGGAGACACTCAGTCTCATTACATTGGCTTAATGTTTAAATATTAAATTAAATATTTTATCACGCACATTAACATTTGTACATTCATGTCAAAGTCATTCTATATCGTTTCGTAGTTCTTGAAATGGTTATACGCTTTGTCTAACAGACCATTTAAGGCCTTTCAAGTATAACTTTGACATTTGACAATCTAATGTACTATTGACTATAAAGGTGTTCAAATTCGTCTTTATCAACAGGTTACTTAAAAAAAAACACCAATAATTCTTGCAACCAATGTTTTTGCGACGTTTTACAAGATTGGGAAATTACATTTTGTTTAATTGATTTTAAGTATGCCTTTGACATGTACTATTGTCATTAACGCTAATGAATAACTTTGCAGATGAATGTCAGCTCCGTGTTCGCCACTCGAAAAGTATATAAAACCTATAACACTAAACAAAAATCTATGATGAGAAAAGATGTAGTGGAAACTTTAGAAAAGGAAGTAAATGAACTTGAACAAAATGTATTAAATAACCAACATAAATTTAAACAGTCATACATGGATGCAAGTAAACTCGATAAAATATATTCTCAAATTACAAAAGGGGCAATAATAAGATCAAGTATAAAATAGTATGAAGAAGGTGAAACCAATTCCAAATATTTCATGGGTTTGGAAAAATAAAAAAATGACAAAAATTCAATTGTTGAACTTAGGTCAAAGAACGGGGAAAAAAATAACCGATATCGATAATATTCTCAATGAATCAGTTGATTATTACTATACACTATATTGTACAAATCCAAAGATATCAACGAAGATCAAACCAACAATTACTTAAATAGTTCAAACATTACACAACTAAACGAGGAAAAAAAGTCTTTCATGCGAAGGTCCCATGGCTACGAATGAATGCACATATGTCGTAAATAATTTTAAATCTAATCGATCACCTGGATGTGATGGGCTTACTCCAGAATTTTACAAAAGCTTTTGGAACAATATAATAGAATTAGTTATTGATTCGCTAAATGAGGGTTACTCTTCTGGTGAATTATCATACTCACAAAAAAGAGGGGTCATCAAACTTTTACACAAAAAAGGGGGAAAAAACAATTTGGATAGCTACAGACCTATTTCACTTTTAAATTATGATTATAAAATATGCACTGCAGTATTAGCTAGAAGAGTGCAAGGAATTATCAAAAACATAATAAGTAAAGACCAGTGTGGGTATATTAAGGGTAGGTTTATTGGTAGAAACATAAGATTAATTGAAGAAGTTATAAATTATTGTGAATTAAATGAAAATGATGCAGCTATCTTGTTTATTGATTTTAAAAAAGCTTTCGATTCTTTAAACATATTCTCTCTCGAAAAATGTCTTACTAAGTTTGGATTTGGCATTCAATTTTCAAATTGGGTTAAAACTGTATATAAAAATATTGATAGCTGTATATCAGTTAATAATTGAGTATCTAAATCATTTAAAATTGAAAGTGGCATTCGTCAAGGCTGCCCTTTATCAGCTCTACTTTTTATCTTAGCCGTTGAACTCATGTCGGTTAATGTAAAACAAAATGAAAATATCGACGGCTTTAAGTTCAATCAAGACATTCAACTAGAGACCAAAATCATCCAAATGGCTGATGATACCACTTTATTTATAAATAACAAGTCTTCAGTCCAAATTGTTTTAAACGAAATAGAAAAATTCAGTGCTGTATCTGGAATAACTCTGAACAAATCAAAAACTGAATGCATTTATTTAGGGAAAAATTGCGTTTCAAATCTGAATTCAAATATAAAATGGTCAAAATCACCTGTAAAATGTTTAGGGATCTATTTTGGAAAGTGTAAAGATAATGTGGAAAATTTAAACTGGAATCTTAAATTGAATAAATTACAAAATACTCTAAATAAATGGAAAGCAAGAAAACTTACATTTTACGGTAAAATAGCCATAATCAAAACTCTAGGTATATCACAAATTGTGTACATCAAGTAATTTGTGTAGATCATTACTATATATTGTGATTTATGCATATTTATTTTGCTCGATGAGAGAACGCATGGTGAAAGGTGTTACCTTTTGTCATGTGTACTCACATAGAAATATGTACTAAAAATATAATATAAAAGTTAGTAATAGACAACAATATGTGAACGTTACAAAAATAGAAATAAAGGCATCAGCTAACCTCATCGAGGTAGAAAGATAAAAAAAAATAACACTAAAGGAATTGTTATCATTTGTATAGAGTGTCGTTTTGGGCATGACTTAATTGTTTTATGTTCGTCTGTTTTTGTTTTATATTAGGCCATACTTGTGGTAACGTATATCCTTAGGCCCTACCAAGAGAATGACCATTTTAATGCCTCAAAGATCTTTTGTCAATATCCTCAATAGCATGTGCTTTTTAATGTTTGTAAACATGGTAAAGCGCAATTTTGTTTAGAAACAGCAACCTCGTTCATTTAAAATTCATAGTTTTTACAAACAATATAAATTTTAAATCCGATACATGTATTTCTATAAATATACAAACAAAGTGCGTTGAAGTCTAAAAAGTGGGGATGATATATAGATATGCTGCGCTGAATAAACATAGATTAATAACCCATTTTTATTCAACGTTCTATGATAAGTATTAGTTAGATGTTTTGCAGTTACTTTTAATCTCATTGCGTGCATCATCAACATTTAAAACAAATATGGCGACGTAAAACTAACTATCGTTCTTTCAATATGCCATAATTATTAGTGTAATGGAAATCAAATAATCAGGTGTTCAAAGATTAATGAACTAATTTGTAAGTTGTTTGTATATATTTGATGCACCACATCCGGGTGGTCTGATCATGATGCTCCTTAGTAAGCTAATATCCAAACGTAAAAAAAAACACCGTATTAATATAATTTTTTTAAAACCACTTGCATGTGTTTAAATTAATTAGACCAATCATGTTCACACCTGTCTAGAGAGGTGTAAATTCTTACATATGGTAGATCAATATTAATATCAATAAATTATTCATGTTATTACTGAATAAAGCGAAATACCACTAAATCTTTAAATAATCATTCATACTAAATGTTTCGAGATATATCGCATACAAGTAAACCATAATCATAGTATAGCCACAATCATAATAGTGCCTCTATATTTCTTTTGCTCTCTTTAAATGCATTTGTCTGATAATTTCTTAAATTTATAACTCACCTGTAAATAGGAAGAATGCTTGAAATTGTACCTGTAATAAAACATTTGATCAAGACGATGAAGCAGAGTGTTGACACATATCATATAAAAGTGAAAAGAAAGCATTGAAGAATAATTAAAGATGAATAGACATTTAAAAGGCAAAGATAATCAAGAGCGTTTTGTTTTACTGATTGGTTGAACACGTACCATTATACCATAACACACCCTGTTACATGTATGTTTTATAGGATGCGACCTATTTTATCATATGTCATTCACTTCATCAATACCTACCTCTATCAAGGCTAGTTTTTATTAGATTTAATTAGACACTTTATTTGAATAGTGTTATTCACTGTTCTTTTTTTAGACTTCAATATTATTCTTAAAATCATACCACAACCATGGTATTTCATATGATTATTGAAATGTTATTACACAATTGATGCACAATGTACATATCGCATATGTAACCGCCACATCCTATCTAAGGCTAATTAGCAAAATTATTAGCAGTAGTTATTTGCGTTAATAAACCGCTTTATTGGGGTTTCGTTCCATTTTTTTTTTAATAACAAAGTATCTTTTAAACCAGACCAACATTATAACATTTCATTAGGTTATTGAATGACGGAAATATTGATGTACAATGTAAATAATACGAATTCCTTACCCATAGCCTGATTTCCCGCCTCCACCCCTGGCTGATTCACTTTAACATTTTAAATTATTAGCGGTAATGATTCACTTATTTTGGTTTTATTCTCATTTTTAAAGATGATATTTCATAAGATTACCAAAAGAATAGGACAAAAAATTAATGCATCATCACAAAATAATTCTTCACATAACAACTTCACCCTTTTTAGTGCCAACTATCGTCATCTGTTACTTGCAGAAAACCCTACAGATTTGTCCTCTCGAAGCCATGACCTACATTAAGCACGTTCTACTATCATAAATTGTTTGCAAGTGTCAGTTCATGCCTGGATTTTATCTACATCCTAACTACCTTAATCAATTAGCTAACGATTTCCTGAGCATACAGGTACGAGATCCTTTTTATCTGTATCAAGATGGATTAATACAGCCATCTTGTGTCTTAACATGATAACCCAAGAAACAAAGCTAGTGATCGATTAAAATGTAAGGCATCTTGCAAATTAGACGGTGGTCAATCTCATTTTCTTCTGTAGGTAATGCATACATTGGTTGAAAATAGCTCTCTTATTGAAGTTATATGTAATGATGTTGATTTCCAAACTTTGGACAGCGAGTTAAACACTCGATATTTGTTTACGTAATATACGACATTTATTGAAAATTGAAGTGCAGAATCATATATAAATAAAACAAATTGAATCTTTCGCCAAAACAATTTGGGCCGACATTTGTTCACTTCCCGCTTTTAGTCAACAGTGGTTTTTAATTATTACACGTAGTTTACATGTATAGGTGTCGAATATAAGTGATGTTGCTTCATAATAATGACTGTGAGAAGTTTTGTTACTATTTTTACAAAAAGTGATTTTGATAGTTTAAAACAAGAGAAACGCTATTTCGTCATAGCATTCTTACCTAAATGAAAAATAACAATCATCATTTTACTTGTTGAATGGGAGATTAAAGTAACAGATCCTTCTGTCAAAGTTATCATTATTACCGATTAGATTCGTGTTAATTAAATCACATGACCTGCTTTCAAATAAGGTTCGTTTTATAATAGTAACAATACAGATATGCTATTAAGTAAAGTGCAAACAAGTCATCAACAGATTTGTGCTTTGCCAAGGGATCATTACCGGAGGGAATTAATTAGATCACGTGACTTGCTTGTAAATAAAAATGCATCAGTGATGCTTTAATTTAGCATTTATATTAAATGTTTCGAAGTGTATCTTATAAATCATGATTATTAATACATGTGGCACCATGTAACTGTAACAAAATAAATAAAAAGCAAAACGTTTGATAAAGACGATGTTAAGTAGTTTTGACATATATAAAATGTGTAAACAACAGACTAAATACAGACAAATACACTCTTAGAAGGCCGGGATCAAATTTTTGATCCTTTTTCGGGATCATTTTATTTTGATCCTTTAAGGATCACTTTTGATCCTTTAAGGATCACTTTTGATCCTTTTGTGGATCAATATATACAAATGGATCAAATTCACAAGGATCATTTTTGATCCTTTTTTAGGATCATTTTATTTTTATCCTTTTTGATTACAATATCAAAGTTTTGATCCGTATTTCTGGTTTACTTTGATACGGAAAGGATGAGCTCATATTTGATACCGCGTGTGGATCCAACGTATCTTTTGTTTCATATTTGAGTACAACCCAATATCCACTACACAGCGGGGAATGTATACAATGGTGTAAGATATATAAATACGTTGATATCATCACACAGTCCGGCGTGGTCGAGTGGTTAGATCGTTGGACTCGTAATTACCAGCAGGTATGAGTGCGGCGTGGGTTCAAACCCTGCTAGCGTCACTTCAGTGTGATGTTTTTTGCAGGTCTTTTTTATAAGAAATATTTGATCCTTTTTCGGATCAAAATGTTTGATCCTTTTTTTTGGGATCACTTTGATCCTTAAAGGATAAGCTCATATTTGATACCTAAAAAGGATCAAAATTGATCCTTTTTGTCTCATATTTGATACTTTCTTTCTAAGAGTGTAGATATTCAAAATTCATAAGTAAACAAGATATTTTTGTTTGTTTGTTTAATTGATTTTTTTAACGTGCACCAACAGAGTTAACAGATATGTCGTCAGTTACTTGTCGAAAAAGCTCAATAGAAACATCGGATTTTCACCTTTAATGCACCTATCACTTGTAACTCCGGCCCCCGGGTACCCGGGCGCTAGCGGGGAATGCGCCCGAGGTCGTTTATCACAATTTGACGAGTCCCCGCCTAACACTCCGCCGACTTCCCCGTAGGACGGGGCATCCTCAAATCTGAGTCACCGACGAAGTCTAGGCCCCATACCACAGGGAAAGGGCTCAAATTTCATAGATTTACGTCACGGTCAAATTCCCCGCCTAAATGGTCACCATCGAGCTACTACCGCATCCCCGCACGCGTTCCCCGCCTGGCGGGGACATCAGCATGCACAACTTCCCCGCACGAGTATGACGAGTTCCCCGCTAGTGCCCGGGTACCCGGGGCCGGAATTACAAGTGATAGGTGCATAAGCCTTAATCCTTGACCTACATCTTACACGCAATTTATTAAATCGCAAGTGCCTATTTGAGGACTATAAATTTATCTACCTCTATCAAAACCACTACATTAATAGTTGCCTAACGTTATACCGAGTACATAGGTACCAGTTCATCCGGTAAACGAATTAAAAGATAAAATTAAAACTGAATTCCCTAGTCAAATGTATTATCAGATCAAATATACAAATCATAAGAAAAGGTCAGTTTTTCATGTCTTTGGTCACCATTAAACAGAAACAAATATCTGTTTGTTTGCTTTTATTAAAGTGCAGAGTATATGCAATGTCTTTACTTTAAAAACTTATGCAATAAAAACCAATAAGTTTGATAGGCCTTTATCACCTTGTGCCATGATCCAAAATGTAAGCTAGTACATATCATTTTATGGGGGAAATACTCATAATAGAGTTGACTACCAAACTCTGGACTGGTGACTTAGTGTCTCGATGCTTATTTATACAGTGTGACCCAATAAAAATGCATTACTTTTATTTCTATTTCATATTTCAAAAATCAGTGGATTATAATATAAAATTATTTTATAACAACAATTTAGTAGAATTTTCATTAGTGAATATGATACAATATACAGTGCTTTTTGACAATCTTGAAAATTGAAACTCAGAACCACGTATGAAACTAATTTTCGCCAAAGCAATTTTAGTCGACCTTCCTCGTTTACTTCCTGCACTTGGTCAACTGTCGCTTTTTAGTATATTGATGATCACGTGATGTTGATTCATAAAAATAGTTGTGATATATTTTGCTACCATTTAAAAAAAAGAAAAAAAAGGAAACTTCTTTCGTTAGTGCTGGTGTTATTTAAATAGTATTCGTATGATACTACGATACAGATATAGTATGCTATTAATTAAGAAGTGCAAAAGAGTCACATCTATACATCTTAATTGTCACGTGGGAAATGAAAGCAACAGATATATGCTGTGCAACAAGATCATAACCGGAGGAAATTAAAATCGTATCGGAGTTAATAAGTTCACGTGATTTGCTTTTAAATAGACTTTATGAAAGACTTGCTATTTATTGAGAGGCGCAAAAAACGACATTCAGAAAAGAGAAACGTTTCAGAAGTGTGAAGATCAGAACTTGTGGGGATGATCATTATTGCTAAGACTACGTTATCAAATATTATTGTTAATGTAAAAATCGAAATGAGTTTGATAGTGTTCAAATCGACAGAATGACAATAATACGGTTACCTCTGAACCTTCTTTTCGCTTTACTGATAGTATGACATTGACATATAATTAAGGTATCATTTCACATTATATACTATATTATATATTGAAACTTAGTATTCAAAAGTGCATAAGTGAGTACAATAACAAAACAGAACAAGAAGAGACACAGAACAAGTATTATCTCGCGTTAAATTCGAAAAATATAAATAGAGGGTAGAATGTATATTTTAATTGATTTTTGGACCAAGTGTACTTTAGGTCCCATCAAGAATTTTAGGGTTAGGGTTTAGGGTGTATACTTTTTCAGATTTTTCTTATATTGTTCTAATTATTCTTTACAACAGTACTTTACATTCGTGAGATAACTGTTTCTTATGCTGATGTGTGTACAAAAGTGGAATCATTAGCTAGAGTCCATTATGTAGTCGTTTGGATCACTATAGAGTCGTATCTCAATACTGCATCCATATCAATACGCCGCCTAGTGCGAATCATGACTGTTTATTTTGTTTCTAATGTAAGCAGAAACCTAGGAAAGAAACAACCTCGTTTGGAATAATATGAATATATAAGGTATTGTTTTCTATTAATCCTAAGAACGTTTTAGCGTTTTAGTTTTAGTAATTTGGGTTACCTCATTTGCTGTTATAATAAGATTAATCTCGCGACCTGCTTTCAAATAGGCCTATACGACGGTATTAGATCTACTGTTAATTAAAACCAAATCAGATTAAGGTGTAATTTAATTGTCACATGGGAAATTAATCAACAGTATGTACGAGTATAAACGTTTAAATGAAGCATTGCGTTTTTCTAGAGCTTTTTTCTATATTTTCCCACTCATCAGTGCTATTTCTTTGTCTTATATCAAAATTGTTCCTAAATGATTTTATTGATTATTTTAATCTTTTATTTGAATTATAATTTAATAAGTCATATATACCATAACTTCAATAGAACTTATAGTTAACACAATGGCATATGTAATAAAAATTACTTAAATTAGATAATACTTAAATAGTACTTTTGTAAATAAGATAATTTTCTTATTCTAAGTTCAAAATAAAGTAAACTGATTATATTTGGATAGTTGCCATATTTAAATATACTGATGCACAATTTGGCAACACTTATCAACAAATTTACATTTTTTTCATTGGATATATTTATACTCTCATGACCAAAAATGACACATTTTTTTTAATTTAACTCTAGCTTTATGTTATATAACCAGGGAAGAAGTGTTTCTACTTCCTCCCATATCCTCCTAATTTTATTACATTCATAAAGGAAATGTTCAATATAATCAATCTTATTGCATGTCTCACATATATCATTTCTTTCTTATATCTTCTTTTCTTATCTTTTTCAAGAATACTTTTGTTGAATAAATGTTGCTAACTACTTTCCAGTTAAGTGTTTTTAAATGTGGCTCTTTAATGGCTGATAACATATTCTTCCATACTTTGGACCAGTCTATATTAAATTCAGCAAATTTATTTTCCCACATAGTTTGGCAAATTGGCTCTGATGAAATCTTTAATATCATCATATTTCTGTATAATTTTGTAGTCCACTTGCATAAATCAATATATTCTTCATTAAAAATAATTTAATCGTTTCTTGCTTTTCTTTCTCAGGTACTCCTTGCTTCCGTTTTTGAGGAAGAGCTTGATGGAGAGCCAAATATTTCAAGAAGGCAGTTCCATAAATTTTTAAAAATATCCCTTTATTTCGTTCCAAGAAACAAAAGTTTTGTTTTCATTGTAGTCTGAGATCAAATTTAGATCAATTTTTGCCCATTCCTTAAAGTACACTGTTTTATTGTTACTTACAATACATTTATTATTCCATATAACTTGATCATTCCAGTTTCAATATTATCTACATTTTGAATTGTTTTTTTTTTTTAAACCAAACGGTAAGTAATTTACAGTAAAAATAGGCAATGAATTGATTTTGGATTTTTTGGAAGTCTTTTTTTAGAATACTCCATTTTCCAAAACATGGCCATAATAAGAACACAAAAATTAGCCGGGACATCATTTGTATTATATTGATTTTTTGATAGATATGAATAGAATTATTCAATCCATAATTCAAATCAACAGTATTTCACAACTAAATCACTGCCACAAATGATGTCCTCACTTGGGAAATAATGAATATGTTTTAGTTTGTCAAGCTAGACTTGACCCAATTATTATACCATATAATCATGAAATACACCGTTTTAGATTACATGATTTCTCACCATTATTTTAATGTAAACTTGAAATTTCATTTCCTTTGCCTTTTAACATTTAATTTTTGACACTGAAATGGTTTTACAAGAATGAATGTTTTTTCCAACAAATTTACGACTTTTCAAAATCTGACATATAAATACGTTATCGCCACTAATCAAGTGTTTCATGGGGATGGTACAATTTGTGACCCCACTTTTGTGACCCCACTTTATTTTTGCCAATTGTACACCAATATCACAAAAAATATATGTTTACACATTTTTGAAATCATCCGAGGTCATTAAGGGGGTCTTAAGGGGCTCGAAAGGGGTTAAAGGTCTAATTCTCAAAAATACTTCGATTGACCATAGATTTTGTTCTAAAATCTTTGGATTGACCTCAAATTAATATGAGTGTACTTTGGGACATTCTGAGCAACATAAACACATTTTAAAAATCATCCGAGGTTCTTTACGGGTCGAAAGGGGTGAAAGATCAAATTGGTAGATATTGATTTTTGATGATTTTTTCATATATTTTTTTAATTTGTTCAAATTTGACCCGGAAGTGACCCTTAATGACCTCTCAAATGTGTTTATGTTGCTCAGGATATCCTAAAGTACATCCATATCAAATTTTAGGTCAATCGGAGCATTTTTGATAATTTGACCTTTCAACCCCATTAATGACCTCGGATGATTTTAAGTATGCGTAAAAATATATTTTTTGTGATATTGGTGTAAAATTGGCAAAAATAAAGTGGGGTCACAAAAGTGGGGTCACGGAAGTGGGGTCACAAATTGTACCATCCCTGTTTCATGGGTATATTAAATTGTAAGATGAATTCAAATGACGTCTTAATATCAAATTAATTACATCTTCGACGACAAAATTGTTATTTTATAATTCAAAACAATGGAATATCTAGTTTGTTTTCATTCAACCGAGAATATCTTCTCTGAAATAATAACTTGACTACTAAGTCAATGGCTAAGATTCACTTCAAGAGATGCACGTCAATAATTAAACAGCCGCTGAGCTTGTCATAGGATCGGGATTTCACCCTTTTCTTGGAAAGTGAGCACTTGAGTTGCAATTTTAATAAAGGCTTACTCTTCACGCTTGTCAGTGTTGTCAATAGATCTAGTTGAAAACAATTGTGTCAAATATAACGTAGGATATGAAACGTGAAAGGTTATTGTCATTGTTGTATAAATATGTACATGTATAGTTAATATTCTTTTTTACTATATGTGTACTGCCGCGGCAAAAGGGTCCAGTTGTCGACCCCTACATGTTGCTCATTGTAGCA
>JXSR01S018290.1:6746-19215 GCA_000969725.1 Ophiothrix spiculata
CAAATATAAAAACAGTTTACATTAATATGATACATGATACATTCAAATTGACTTTTTAAAAACATTATAAAATATAAGACACAGTTGAATAAAAACCAGGATAAATCATTAAGTCATGTTTCAGGCTTAATTCCAATGAGGTCCAAGGAGTTGCAGAAGAAATTAAGGCAAAAGCAAGCAGGATTGGAAGATAAATTAAACAAACACAAAATAAATACAACAGGTGATAAAAAAACTTGGACCTCATTGGATCATTTACTTGAGAGGTACCGATGTATTGCACTTTTAAATCCTGAAATATCATTGCAATACTTCAGATTTTTGGGGAGGGAATTCCACTCCTTTATTGCACTAAAATAGAAGGTAGAATCAGCACGACTTTTGATCTTGGGAACATGGAAGTTGTTGTTTGCACTACCTCTTGTGTTGTACTTATGGATATTGGACATAGAGCAAAAAATGCCATGCATGTAAGCAGCACACATATTGTTATTGATTTTGTACACGTGACATAATTTCAGAAACTTAACTCTGTTCTCAACACTGAGATATCTTGAAGTGGAGAGATGATTCTGATCAATGTGATCTCTGGGACCAAGGGTGTAAATTTGGAAAAAAGTGCACAAAATCTAAATGTAGGGTGTGGTGTATTTTGACTTCATGAGCCGTATCAGGTAATTTAAATTTTGAATTAGGTGTACACACCTGATCCATAGAAGCTGGATTGTTTCAATATTCTAGATGCGATTATCAGGAGCTTATTTTGAAGATGAAGTTCAGCACTAACCAAGACTAAGTAATATTCTAGGGATTGAAGTTGTAAAAGAATGTCACTCGGAGCGAACATGATTAAAACATACAGCCTTAAAAGTCCCACCAAAAACCTGACAATAACCCTTAACATGACAATAACCCTTCGGCGAAGCGTCACTAGACTTCCTCACCATAGTGAGATCTTCTCACCGACTAAATTGTGTGATATATGGATAATTAGACCCATCTAGGTCAAATATTGTTATATGTTTATATTCAATTCCTATTCAAATACAAGTATATAAACCTTACAACTGAGGTACAAGGATTAAATTATACCACATTTCTAGGTGGGTATTTCTAAACAGAACTTCTCATTGAGAACAGAAAGTCTAGTGACGTCTCGCCTTAGCCCGAACCCTAAAATTTTGGATGGAATATATTATTTCACACACTGTAACTGTTGTGTCTTATCATTTTTATTTCATACCATGGCAGACTAAAGAAGAAGGTAAAGCACTGCAAGCACAGATATCACAGTTGAGAGCTAAAGACGATGCAACATCCCCTAAAGAATTGCCGGCATCCGATATGGGTTCAGTCACACGGCCACCATTGTCTAGTACAGCTACAGATTGGGCTACGACACCGAAACCACATCTGTCACCAATGAATTTGGATTTCACACCATGATGATGATTGTGGGCTAACTGTAGACTATATTACATCTGGCAAAGAATTTCCGGTGTCCGATATGGGTTCAGTCACACGGCCACCATTGTCTAGTACAGCTACAGATTGGGCTACGACACCGAAACCACATCTGTCACCAATGAACTTGGATTTCACACCATGATTGAGGGCTGAAGACAAAGTTGTATTTGGCAAATAAATTGACTGCGTCAGGTTGAGGGTTCTGTTACAAGGCGACCGTGATCCAGCACAGCTGCAGATTAGTCTACGACACCGTAACCACATGTCACCAATGAACTTGGATTTCACACCATGATATCACAATGAGGGGCTAAAGACAACACTGCATCTCCCAACAATTGACTGCATCAGAAATGAGTTCACCATTGTCTAAAACATCCACAAATTGGTCTTTGACACCAAAACTACATCTATCACAAGTGAATTCGAGACTTGACACAACGCTGTATTTTTTGAAGAATTTGACTGCATCAGTCATTCAGCCTGCGCTTTTTCCACAGCTATGGATCAGTGTTCGACAAACCAAAACCACATCTATCACCAATAAACTTGGATCCTATCTGTGAAATTCAATTGTATGTACCAACACCAGTTGTATGTTTTTAGATTCCATATCAAGACTTGCCATGTGGTAAAATGAAGACTAAACCAAAAAAACAGTACCAGTCAATCAAAAAAATTGTATTTTACGCATTGGTT
The DNA here is from genome assembly GCA_000969725.1 of Ophiothrix spiculata. Lineage (NCBI taxonomy): Eukaryota > Metazoa > Echinodermata > Ophiuroidea > Amphilepidida > Ophiotrichidae > Ophiothrix > Ophiothrix spiculata. The sequence goes on from JXSR01S018290.1 coordinate 8,913, forward strand.
AAAATCTTGTGTCCTATTATGCAAATGTTTAATGATCATGAAGGATCTTTTTGGAATCCGTTGGTTAACTGGAGGTCATTGGGTACTTTTTTCTGAGACCAAAGTACCCCATACCCTCCAGTTTACCAAAGGGAGCAATAGATTCCACAGAAATGCAGAAAAATCATGAATATTAGTTATATACTGATGTAAGGCAACATTTAGTATAATAGCATGATAGATTTCAACCCATCTTGACGTATTTGACAGATTCACGCCATGTTATAATAAATAGAATGCTTAACACATTCCTGATCACCACATGATTTCACCAACCAATGTTGTGTCTTTGAACCACTCTTATTTATAAATTTAATTTAAGAGGTTCTATTGAAGTTCTTATAGATGGCTGAGAAAAATATTATGAGAATAAAATTCAGTCATCCGTTAATCTTGAAAATGCAAATTTCAAAAATTACACTTATGGAAGATACCAACATGTTTGGTTGTGCTAGAACTAATTATAAATTACAGACAGCGGATACTCATTGTAACAAAGTTGCAGGGGCAGACAAATTTCTTCTTTATATAATTTTTTTTTGTTATATCAGGGTTTTAAAAGCAATAAATAATAACAAAAGATAATGGTAGAGTGGGTCAGTAAAAATATTTCTTCATAGCAGGACTTTTCTTATATCAGATTTCATTATAGGCGAATTCCAGCGTGACAGGCGTGACTTTTGCATGAACCTTTTTATCTCAGAATAGCTGGTAAATTTTATCTAAAGGCGATACCACGGAAATATTCCTATATGTTATAGTAAACATTCGATATTGGATGCAAAAAGTGAAAAAATTATTCTAACTCAATCACTGTCTTCACAATGGGGACACAAAGTGTCCGTGACAGGCGTGACCCAAACTGACACTGCCTTTTCAAAAATATGGTTTAATGCTGAATTCTATCTCTTTCCCACGGGAGATTTGATTCCTGTTTATGTTGCAGTATATCCCCTTTGGGGAACCAATCAGGAAACATTTCACTTTTGGAGCTGCAGCTCTTAACTTAAAGAATATAGGCTAAATCATTTCGTGACAGGCGTGACGTGACAGGCGTGACATTTGTGCACACCTAGTAAAACTTGATTTTAGCAATGGATCTCTTGTTTAATAACGTCTTTATTTATGATTATGATTTATTTTCAACAGTTTTGATACTGTATTATGCAAGTCTAATCTATTTTTGAGCTTTAACCCTTGTCCTCCTGAGCTATTTTTGCAACACGTCCTCCGAAGGGTTGTTGCAACCACCCTAATATTTTAGAACGGAACCTCCTATGAACTTGGTTTTGCTAAAAATAGATAGGTATGATCCTCCCCTATCCAACGATACCAAGATCATCAAAATCGGCCGAGGCGTTACGTAATTATGACGTCATAAAGTACTTTCGGATTGGAAAATCAGGCAAAATTGCATTATGGCAAAAATGGCCACCAAAAAGCAAAATTTTGCTACAAAAGTTCTAAATAACAGATTTTCGTCGGGTTTTTTGCCAATTAAGACAGGAAATGATGATTCTAACATGTCTTTTAAGTTTGAGTTTTATAGCATGCACAATTTTTTCAAAATGGCGACTTAAACATTTCCGGGATTTCGACTTCGTGACAGGCGTGACCGATTTTGAGATGTAATAGTGGAGAAATAAGCAATCACTGAATGTTTGTTTATTGCTTTGCAGATGTAGACTCCATGATAGAAGATAGATATTGATGTTTCACCAAAACATGACCTTTTAATAAAACACAGCAAAAACTTTTCATGTTTTTCGTGACAGGCGTGACATCTGAAAACGGCAATTTCCAACAACACACTACTCGGCTATGATTAAAATTTATTACTAAAACTCGATTGTACTTAAGAGCACAGAGACTGGGGCTTCTTATGCACTAATAAGAAAAAGCCTCGGATGTTTTTCTCTGTTTCAGTACCAAATCACTTTTTGGTGCAAATTTGAGGGTAAAATGTTACTAAGGCAACATCCAACTTATACCAGTCATAAAATAAGTTCTATTTGCTTGATGGAAAAAATAAAAGTGGTTCCTGAGACCTTGACGTGTTTACTTTCAACTCAGGTATTACTTTTATGTCAGAATTGAACTTGAAAAATTCATGTATGTGATACAAGATCATGGAATTAGCCTATAATGAGTTTCCACTGAAGTTGGATTGATCCAATGCCAAATTCATAAAAGTAGCAACTGCTATTTCTGTATGTTTTAACTAACATTTCTATCCATGAAAGCAGCAAAAACTGGCAAAAAAACTGGCTTTAAGCAATTGCTAAATCTTATTCTAGTCTGGCTGTGTGTGGATTTTGCAAAGACATTGTATGGCCGGCCGCAACCTGGCCACAGCCTTGATTTTCCAAAAAAGCAATTGCTACTTTTATAATTTCAGCCTATTATATTAAAATCATCTAAGGGCAGAATAAAAACCATTTCCAATTTTGATACCAAAGTCCCGACCAAAGTAGGCATTTTCTTTCGGTTTTCGTGTTGCCCTGAGACACGTTCTATTGTGCTACACATGAAAGCTCTCATGGTTACAGGTAAAGGCCCAGACATACTTTTTTATAAGCTACCAAATATTTGGTTTAACTAGTCTTTGTTATTTAATAATATTTGGTAGATCATAAAAAGTATGTATCAGCCCTTAATCATGATTTTAAGAATACATTTAAACAAGATCAAAAGCATATGATTTCATGTATAAAATACCACCATCGGTGGATGAATTTATTGCTTATATAAATTGTGCTGATGTTCAACACACAAGATAATTTTGTATTAAATACAAATATTGGAATACAAAGTTTTACTTGATATATTTGCTTTATTTACTTAACAAATTGTGTACCATAGATTGTTTAGTGGTAAAAACAAAAAACAAATGAGAGGCCAGGAAATTTCTTGAAATTTTGTTTAAGTTTCATTTCAAACCAAAAGATTCCTTTAGGTTCAGTCACACACCACCAACAGTGCTCAAATGTAAAAATAATGTACACGGTTTCAGTCACTGACATTCGTGTATATCAATTGCCAAAACAGTGTACGTTATTTGTACGTTTGGGCTCTCTACCATGATGTATGACCGAGCCTTAAGCGGCTATAATCATAGGAACTGACAAAGAATGAAGAACAAAAATTATGCACGCCCACATTCTGGATGCAATATTATTAGTTACCTTCATGCATCAGATACAAAATTTCAGATTCTGAGGAAGACTTGTGTGTAAACTAAATAAGCACTTCAAATGGATGGAATTGATATAGATGAAAATGATATGTGACGCCTAACATCAAAAGGTTCAACTTGTCTGCAAACCCATTCTGATCTACAGCCGTCTGAAGTTGAAAATGAGTAAAAATAGTTGGGAGGTCAATTTTCAGATGTCTTAAAAAAATGAGGTCCTTGAAGTATGTATTTTAAATGAATGAACTTGTTTTTTGTAAAAATGTGCTCTAAATGTAAAAAAATGAATTGTTTGTGACCAGGTCGGATCCAGTTTTTGCTGAAAATGTCAATGGGATCATGGGATCATCACTAAATTTGAGTACCAAATATGACCAATTTGCACAACAAATATCAGCACATTCCGAAAATTTCCCATTTTGCTGTCTTTGTTAAAGTCTCAAGAGCATATGTGCCAAATTTGATGTCAATCAGAAAAGTTTTTGGAATGGGTTTTTGAAAACAGCAATATCTTGAGGTTAAAATTGTCGTAATTTTCAAATGCGTTTTTCTCAGAAGTGTGTTTTTTAAATTCATCAATGTTGTCATTCTATATTTTGTCATATCCGATGCCACTAATTTTGGTATAAATTTAAAGCTGATTAAACAAGCTTTTCAGTCATAGCAAAAACTTATTTTTTATTTTTTGACCCCAGTTGTACCTTTTGATGTAACACGTCACATATTTTCATCTTTTAAAGAAACTGAATAGGCACCTGAAATGGATGGAATTGATAATAGATGAAAGTGATATATTCATCTTTAGAAGAATTTAAACAAAATAGTTGTGTATAAACCAACCGTCAGGGAACTAACTACTACAATCTTCTGCAAATCTCGTTGGGACACTTGTGCCATTATTATTAAGCACCACGGTAGCAACTCAAATTCCATAGTGTGCGTAAGAAGGTATACTTGGTGTTACTAAAGTGGCTTTGATCCACCCCCCCCCCCCCCCAAATCAATGTTGATGCACACATGTCTACTAACTCAACATTGATCCAGGGGAGCGGGATAAATGCTTAATATTACTATAAGTGTCCCAACAGTTTTGCAGAAGATTGTAGCTTCCAAGGATAACTATTTTTCTTTCCCACTGATTATCACATAGTAGGGAATTGTGAAAGAATACAACTTCAAAAGTTCTGTCCTTACATTGTTTGAAGTATTTTAACATTTCAAACATTTGACACAAGATTCTATTGAAGGGTAATTAAAGAGCATCATCAATCGCATACATTGGCTGTGCCCAAAACTATAAGGATTCACATATCAGAATGAATCGACTATATAATGTTTACCCATAAAAATGGCACCCTCAATGTCCCACATGAACTCTCGCAACTGGAGGGCACTTTAAGGGGTTTTCTCAGAGATGCAGTTGCTTACGACTGCGGGATAACAATTTGTTTCATAAAAAATAAAACAAAAACAAAAAAATGTTTGCATCCATTTTGCATGCGCAAATTAAATGCACACTGAGAAGCATGCTTTACTAACGCGTTTGGTTAATCACGCGCCGCATAGCTGCGTAATATATACGCGGGAAATTATGCAGACGCAGATGTGCCATCAAAAGTAATCAGATTTTATTTTAAAAATTGCCAGTTTTGGTCGTTTTTCTTGATAACTAACCCGGTGACCATATTTTTTTATTTCAGTATTTTAAAGTGCGAAAAAGGTGCTTTAACATATACAAAAATTAGAAAAATAAATGGAGCATTTACTATTTAACAAGCACATAATGATCGACGTTTTGGGGCTTTCCCTATACTTTGTATGGTAAATCGTGTGATTTTTTTGGAAAACATGTACTTTTTGAAATGCCTGTATCTCAAAAACGAGCATGGTGACCTATATTTTTTTATTTTAGATTCGTTATCAGCACAAATAAATCTACCAAATACTCAATTTTTAAGAAAATAAATGGAATATTTGCATCTCTGAGAAAACCCCTTAAGAACTGCAACTATCAAGCTAGTCACAAACAATATAGTGAAAAAAATGCATACTGCGCTGTAGTCAAATAATTTCAGCGCACAACCAAAACGCAGTGTTGGGTCACTACGCATCAGTCCAAGTGGGCACACAGGTACCTAACTTATTCAAATTTTTTCAAGTTCAAAGGTACCTAACTTACCCAAGTTTTTTGAGTGCAAATAGTCCCATTTCCTATCTGTACTTTCTTTAAGCTATGGTCCACACATCATTTCATAAACACTTTAGATCCCAAATTTTGTATACAAGTTATAAGTTAAGGCTCTGTCACACATCACCGTACCGTGTGAATAACGTACTAATAACGTACACTGTTTTGTAATCGATATACATGTATTTCAATGACCAAACCAGTGTACGTTATTAGTTCGTTATTCGTACGTTTCGTGATGTGTGACAGAGCCTTTACTCTATTGCACATTACGAGTCAAAATATTCACATATCTTGCAAATCAATCAATACATACAAATAATAAACAAAATTGCATTGACTCTTGATCTTGAACACTCAATTGTAACAAGTTGTATCAATATGATTGGTATTGTGATTGTGATTTTCAAAAAAAAAAATATTAAAGCCATAGAATGTCTAAAAAAATACAATGTATTGTTATAAATGGGTAGGAGTGTAATGATATTATTTTACAGTCTGATAAGATTAACTATTTAAAAATATATCTAGGAGCTATTGTCATTTAAATGTAGATGGACATAATCATGTTTTTCTCACAAGAAGGTGCTGTTGTCTTGAACTTATTAAATCAGAAAACTTTTAAATCTATCTAGGTTCAGAACATATCGAAAAAAAATTAATCATATCCCAATACCAATCATTTTGATACAAGTTGTACAATCTTATATAGAATTGATACAAATACTGAAGGCAATTCTTACTAATTGGGTGATAATTCCTGAATCAGTAGAAACTGCAATACAGGTTCAGTGCCTGTAAAGTATAGTTTAACAGGTCAGGTATACTGTGCTTTCTGTCAACAAGTTGTCACTTCATTTATTAACTTTGATCATTACTAAATTGGCAGGCATTGTGAAGCTAATCCCACTCACACGCAGAGCTCTGCATCATAGATACTGATGTGTAGGTCACACGTACCACATGCACTGCGTCTCCCGTGGTTGTGCTATGTTCACACACAAGCTTTTCTGTATTAATTCATCATGCGAATAGGCCCGCCTATTTAGTGTTGATCAAAGTTTATAATCAGAAAAGGTGCACAAAATTTAAAATTGAATCTTCCTTGAAATGTAATAAGTACCGTAAACTGGGGTGACTTTGAACGCTTTTTAAAGTTTTTAACATTTTTTTTATTTTCAACATAGAAAAAATTCTGATATATTGCTTTCAAAATACCTCCTGGTGCATGTAACATTTTTGTAGAACTAGCTGTAATGTAAAATATAAATTTTTACATTTTTAGGTGCTGTTCAAAGTCACCCCGGCATGGGGTGACTTTGAACGGGACACCTTTTTCCTGGAACAGTTTGAGATAAATACATTCCTAGAACTAGAAAATATCATTATCCCACAGAAATATAATTGTTTTGATCACAAAAATACAAAAATGGGTGATAATGCAAACACAGCGCCCCAGACTTGAAAATCTGTAAGCAACCATCAATATACTGATTACCCTGCTAAATGCATGTATTTATATGGCATTTGTATTGGAAATATAGGCGTTCAAAGTCACCCCAGGATCGTTTTTTCTCAATATAGAGAATAAGAAAGAAATTTACAAAATTATTTTCATTAATTATTGTAAACTATTATATTCCTGATACAACCATATTAATTTTAATTTCATTTGATCAGTGTTACCATGGTAACCATTGAGATTTTTCCCCACCTATGAAAATTGCTATAAATTTGGCAACATATTTCTAAGGTTATAACAAACAAATGGCAACATCTACGGTAGTGTCTTTTATATGTAACATTACTTATAGTATCCCCTTTTCAATCATTAATTCAAACAAATTATATCATCAAGAATAAGTGAGATAATGGCTTATTAATTTGAACAACTCAAAGTGTTCAAAGTCACCCCGGCGTTCAAAGTCACCCCGGTTTACGGTATTTTGTAAAAAATAGATAATACCACTAATAATTCTATCTGATGTTTCCTGATAAAGAAGTGACTTTCAGTCAGTAAAACCTGTGCATCTGTGCATGAATACTCAAATGAATCATTCCATGGATACAAGGTTATTTTACAGGCACCAAGGAAGCACAATTTGGACTGATTGGAATATACTGTTTTCTTACAATACCATGCTAGCTTCATCATAAATCACAGCACTAAATATGATTGACACGAAGACACAAACTTGAACCATTTTGAAGCACATCTAGTGCATTAAGACTGCAACCTATTATAGCCTGTATCAAGAATCCAGTTTTTAACCTAGAATTGGCCAAAATGACCATTTGACAGGAACTTTTTTCTAACATTGTAAATTTAATTTCTCAAGTAATAATTGACCTAATTTGAAGTACCTGAAGACATTTCTCCCAAGTCACTTGGTCATTCCTCGTTATTTTCTATCATTTTTCAAAGTTCAACAGGAGGCTACGATTAATTATTCCATATTCTCAGTTGAAAATGAAGGGGAAAATGATAGTGTGACACAAGCTTATGACAGTCTGTAATCCTAACATAATCAGGTGCATACTAGCAGCATATGGTGGTTAAATGGATTCTGGTGGTTTTATGTCTCAAAATAAATACTTCTGTGTAAATGAGAACACAATGTGGAACCATATGATAATGCACACACTTTGGGAACTCTCCATCACAACCCATGGTTAGTGTCAGGCCAGTATCAATGTACAAGTATACCTAATTCAACAAGTCAACTGTGACTTAATCCAGACGTCATGTGTTGATAAATTTCTTAGTCCTTGGAGGCTGCGGTGGCCTTGGTAGTCTCAGTCCATCACCATGTAATGGCTTTTTAGGGTTCAGTACTAAATCATGCGTAGGTGAGTTGGGTATAGGATCCAGTCTACTATTTGGACTTCCTCCTCCTCCTCCTGAAGATCGCCTGTCACCTGACGTGTTCAGACTTGGTGCACTCACATATCTCATTGCTTCCTTCTCGCCTTTCTTCTTTTTCTGTAAAGGCCAAAATTTAAAAAAAAAAATACATTCAAATTTCTGAAAGCTCTGTTTGTAGATTGATTATAGCTGCTGCATATCACTACCACTTATATTTTAGTAATTTCCCAAATAGCTTACCATGTACACACTGTATGCAGCACCATGGAGTGGACCATTTGCACAGGAACCAACAGCTTAACATGACTTCCAAACTGAGGAGCAACTAGAGTAAAGTTTCTTGCCCAGGACATAAGGAGGCATGGTCGAACAAGGACTGGAACCAGAGACTTATTTACGAGTCTCCTGGATTAACCTCTGTCATGCTCCCCTTCAGTGTTCCCACTAAGGCTGTATGTCGCGAAATTGGCGCTGAAGCTCAAAAAATTAGCGAAAGGAGTTCCCAAAACAAAATTCAAAAATAGGGTTTTGGTTATACACAACGTTCACTTATTTCAGTTTTATTCAGATTATATTCAAAATGACTCTCATTTTTGAGGTGATCTTTCCAAAATTGGCAATGGTAAGATGAATTTTTTTTCTTTTATGTCGCTTTGGCGCAAAGTCAAAATCCTTAGCGGGAACACTGCTCCCCTTATACATACTAAACATCATGAAAATTATGAAAATTAACATTCTATGAGAAAAACATGATGACGATATTAAATTTACAATGTACAGTAGAAACTCATTATAAAGAAATCTGATAAGAAAAACCCTGTTACAAAGAACAAATTTTCCTATACCATTATACAAATTTCTTTTGTTTTTTTATTATATTCAAAACCCTGATATAACGAATGTTTGGATATAAAGAAGTTATTTCTCTGTTCCCACCAACTTCGTTATAACGAGTTTCCACTGTATACTATGTTGTGAAGGACAATAACCTACATCTACACTCATTCAAGCTACATTTACTCTCATCACTGCATTTCATTTCATTTAAGGAAGGTATTCCGATCTGGTGAAAAATTTAACATACTCTTTTTCCATATTTGAATAAGGGTCATCACCTATATAAAGCAATTGTAAAGTTTCATTCTCATGTCTTGAGCCAAATTAATGCTACAGGCAAATATGTGTCTGAGTGTGAAACATATGGGATATTTATTTTTGTTAACAAAATATTCCATTAATTCTACACTTTTTTGACCATATCTCTTCAACGAAACATAATATAGGCGTGAAAATTTACAGGGGTTATGAGAAAAATATGCGCTTTCAAAATCTCAAATTTGATTTTGTGAGTGAAAGTGATCGGAACACACATTTTTATTACGTCATAAAAAAAGAGTATAGGGATAAAAAAAATTTCATACAAAATACAGTGGACAGATTAGTTGAAGACAGCTTGCATACACTTTTCATTGTCTAATGCTTCTTGGTTCCTTGTTGCATCTAGATTTAGTTGTTTTTACAACACATCACTGTTTTAAATAATAATAATGCATAAATTAGAGTTGTGCAAATATTTATCAAATGAGAAATGACAATTTCTGTACATATTGCCTTACCTTATTACTAACTTGAAATGGGTTCAGGACTCCAACATTAGGCTTAGCATTGAAGACTTTATTGAAGTTGGTTTCTCTATTTATAAGTTCCATCTGAAAGTACCGTTTCTCTTCCTGTGAAAGGGGAAATACAGTATAATGTGAATATAATCTACAATATTTGAAAAAGCTGTTGGGACACATTCAACGGCAATGTTTAAAATGAGCCCCCTCTGACCCACTTCAGTGTTGACAGACCCCATGGTACCAAACTTGTTGTAGCATCTCTCAACAGTGTTTGGTGGGGAGGAGGGGAGGCCCAGGCTTAAGGCTGGGGTAGACCTTCAAATGGCATAAACCGTTGTTGTACTCTAACTTTCAAACTAATTGCATAAACTATATAAAAGTATACATTTTCAGAA
>JXSR01S018290.1:19804-42825 GCA_000969725.1 Ophiothrix spiculata
AACTAATTGCATAGACAATATAAAAGTATACATTTTTAGAAGTGGATTTTTACTCTGAACATATTGGTGATACCGGTTTTTGACCAAAATTAAAAATTTTGGCAAAAAATGCAAAAAACCTTATTTTTTGCCCAAAAATTTCTGGAAAGCCTAACTAAAATTTGCATTTGTGAAATGTTGAACTTTTTTGCTTTTTGGAATCTAGAGACAAATGTCTAGGAACGGTTTTCTCAAATTTTTGATTTGATCTCAGCAAGGCATCCAATTATAGGGGCATCAGCTTAACATCCATGGCGGCAGGGATCTTCGGCCGCTTGGTGCTCAGTCGCGTTCGACCTCACATTGGGCCTCTGCTTGGACCAAGCCGGGGTGTGTTTCGCGCTGGACGCTCAGCTGCTTCCCACGTCCTTGCCTTACGTAGATTTATAGAAGGAGTCAAGGACAGGAGTCTTGGATGTGTCATCGCCTTCATGGACTTCAGGAGGGCCTTTGGTTCAGTGCGCCGAGGTAAAGTGCTCAAGATTCTAACTGCTTACGGGATTCCGGATACCATCGTCGAAGCAATCAATACCATGTACAGCAGCACAAAAGCAGTTGTGCTGTCACCAGATGGTGAAACTGAGGCTTTCGAGATATTAGCAGGGGTGCTGCGGGCGATACTTTAGCACCTTACTTGTTCATCATTGTGCTAGATTATGTGATGAGGGTGGCAGTCGGGGAAGACGGGGACGTGCTGGGCTTTGCAGTGGCACCTCGGGGGGGGGGGGGCGGGGGGGGTTTTGGGGGGGCCCCGGGGGGGGGGGGGGTCGGGGGCGCCCTGCGGGGGTCATTGCCGGCCTGGATTTCGCGGATGACATTGCCTTGCTATCCGATACATTACAACAAGCTCGGGAGCTGCTGGCCGGGGTTGGGGATGCTGCTGCGGCAGTTGGTCTTGTGGTGGATGCTTCTAAAACCAAATTCATGGCATATAACATCAAGACTGATGTTGCACTGTCCACAATAGAGGAAAGTCAACTGGACCAGGTCCAGGACTTTCAATGCCTGGGCTCCTGGGTGGATGAGTCGGAGAAGGATTTTCATGTACGAAAGGCCCTCGCGTGGAAAGCTTGTAACAAAATGCGCCTTCTCTGGAGGTCCAGTCTGCCAGACTTGTTAAAAATCAGCTTCTTCTGTGCGGCCGTGGAGGGTGTTCTGTTGTATGGCTCGGAAGGGTGGACACTGACAGAAAGACTTGAAGCCAGGTTAGATGGGTGCTACACCAGACTTTTAATGATGGTTCAAAACCTCAACTGGAAAGGGAGGTAATATACGGTGATTTACCAAAACTATCAGAAATAGTGAGAGGTCGCCGCCCAAACTTTGCTGCTCACTGTGCTAGACGGCTTGAAGAACCAGTGTCTGGACTAGTGTTCTGGACGCCCACCCAAGGGACACGTGCACGGGGAAGACCAAGGCTGACCTGCCCAGTACTTCTTACACAGGATGCTGGCATTGATAAAAACGAACTTCTCAAACTCATGCTAAACAGACAGCAGTGGAGGAAATTCATCATGGCTTCCGACCGCGTTCGACATAGATAGATAGATAGATAGATCTTATTTTTTGAAAAATTGCCAAAAATAAGCCAATATTTTTGGTCACGAACTGATATCATCATCATGTTCAGGGTAAAATTCCGCTTCTAAAAATGTATACTTTTATATAGTTTATACAATTAGTTTGAGAGTTAGAGTACAAAAATCATTTATGCCATTTGAAGGTCTACCCCAGCCTTAAAGAAGGGTTAAAGCCATACCTTGAACTTTATTCAAATATTATAGTGTAAAAATTACATTTACTTTGTCATGGCTTGAAGTATGCAAAATATGCTCAGGCCTTACTTAGAATATTAGGTGAAGGTAAAAGGATGGCCTCTATGTGCAGGTGGGAATGCCTGTCTCTCTTTTGATTGATTAAACCACAGTCCACTATTATTTCTTGTAATATTGTCTACTTTTAAGTGAGTCTTCCTTTCCAGCAATAAGTAATAGTCAAAGAAATGTCAAAAAATTACCATTTCTGACCAAAAATGTTCTTATTTATTTTGTAGTGATCTATCAATATATCTCATATTCTTGAATGGTTTTGCTAAACATTTTGAAGGGCATGGGTTGTTGCAACCCCTTAATAATATACAATACAGAAAACTTTATACCAATACATTTGATTTATGTACCAATAGCTTAATGAGTAGATATGGGCGTCCTCTTAATGTCACTAAGTTTAATGATGAAAATATTTTAATTTTCATTATGTTTAAATGACAATTCCTATTTGCCAAACAACTTTAAAAGCGCATGTAACTTGTAAAACTTTTAAAACTGTCAAAATAATCAATTTAAAAGCAGAGTTGCAACCCTTCCCCCACCTCCAAACTTTGAGGGATTACATACCCTGTGGAAAATGTTAGGTTTGAAAATTAAATATAAGAATAAAACACTGATCCAAATGAAATACTTTTCTAAGTCCTTGCTTCCCTACCAAGGGCAAATGAAGTATTTGTCCAACAATGGCTATAATTTCCATTCTAGAATCAATTTGGACTTGAGTAGGACCGCAATGGATTTGGGTTTTTCTTGTATTCCTGTATTAAATTATTAGCTAATATAATATGAAGCCACAAAATGAGCTTAACAATGATCAATTTTACCTAATATTTGCTTATTTTTTAGCGCTTGAGCAAAAAGTGCTTGTGAGGTAATCCCTCAGGAGAATAGGGTTAATAACTTGGGTATCATACCCAATCTCAATACCGTTGAAAGGATAAGCTTACCACTAATCTTTTCATGTATTCTTCTCTTTCTTCCACCATATCTCTCAACTTTGCTAATTGTTCAAGATCTTCAGGTCTAGAGTCTCTGTTGTGATACCTCTCTTCAGCTTCTTCCAACCTAGGAATAACAATATTAAGTTTATGATCCATGAACTTATTTCACACAGATTGCTGCACTACACTAAACGTTGAATCAACCGCACATTCTAAGTCATCACCAGGGGTGGATTTCACTAACGTTAAAATGCATCGTTAACCCATCGTTAGACCAAAACCCCTCATTAGCTACGTCCACCTCTTGACCCCACGCAACGTTAACAAAGGGTTTGATTTTCCTAATGCATAATTCACATACCTTACACTTACAAAGGGTTTCATGTCTTTGTGATATCTAGTTGTAGTTACGAGCTGAACCCTTCTGTATCGTAATGTTAGTGAAATCAACCCCAGGTCATCACAAATATTTACGCGTTACATCAAAAGGTACAAGTTGTCGGCCAAGCAAGTTTCGAGATACAGGCCACTTAAGCTTGTAAATTATAAAGAAAATAATAAGAAAACAACCGTCTTTATTCATCATAACTTCGAAACTAAAACTTCAATTTTCACAAGCAATGTATCATTTTAAAGCTTATTTTGTCCTCTTACAAGTAACACAAAAATCTCAATTTTGTCCAAGGTAGGCAACTTGTACCTTTTGATGTAACACGTCACATATTGTCTGCAATTAATTTTGCATCTCACTAAGATCATTGTAAGATGCAATGTACTTAATAGTTTTAATACACATGAACAAGGCCATTGCACATTTCATCAGCAAACACTGTGGCATAACATGAGGCACAAATTTTCAAGAGCAATAAATATTGTATACTGCCCGTAGATGAAGGTAAAGCCATTGCAGAAATATTCATTCAAATAATAGCATTGGAAATGAAAATGAGAACTCTGGCAAAATTTGCAGACATTCAGCAGTGTGGAAATCTGGTCATTTGCTTATTTGAAATGTTTGAAACTTCCATAAGCAAGATTATATAATTATGTACAATAATCTCCTGTTTGTGTTACATGTAAAATCTTTATCTTTAAAAAAAATGGGATTTTATTCCATTTGCTGTTAAATCAAAATTCTTAGTCACTGAGTGCAATTTTACATCCTAATAAGGAATTTTGGCCATCCATTATGAGACGATAGATAACAGTGCGTTCAGCGTGAAACGCAGTAGAGCCGCGCGTTAAAAATCACGGCGCGATGCAGGTATACGCACACATCCGGCGCGATGTTTGAATAGGGGTGTACGTTTTTCCAATGATAATGTTTATAGTTTTTGGCAATAATTTAGATCGTTTTTGGTAATATAAATGACTCAAATGTGTGACTTAGAATGAGAATAAAAGATGGCGATTTATTGTTTTGCCTGTCATCTATCGTCTCATAATGGATGGGCGTACATTATTTTTTCGTAATGGGCACCCCCTGCGGGGGCACCCATTACTCAAAATAATGTACGCCCATGCATTATGAGACGATAGATGACAGGCAAAACAAAAAATCGCCATCTTTTATTCTCTAATTGATATCATCTGCAAAGTCCCCACCCCCCATCACATGGTTTCATCTACTCCTCAAATCCATTTAGTTTACAGAAATCTTGCTTATTTTACTAACAATTATCACCAAGCATTTGATTACTTACATAATTTGTAGTGCTGATATCTTATCCTTGAGTAGTTCCTGTGCAGAGTTGAAATCTTCCAACATAGATTGATGTTCACGGATTTTTTGCGCCGTGAAGTCATCCATCTCCACCTCGTGTGCTTCTGATAGAGCCTCTTTTTGCTTCCTGTAAATATAACATTGTTCTTATAAAATAAATACTGGAAGTATGTTTGAACCAATTTTGAAATGAAATCCTGTTTGATTTTTTATTTATCAAAGTAGCTGTTAAGAAGTATGGAATTGCAATAGGCTGGTCACTTAGGTTCACATCCATTAGAGTTGGACCTGGTTTTAAGTTAAACCTTGACTAAGCTGATAGTTTACTATGTGTATTCCGCTAAAATATAATGGCAAAAATTGGTTTTTTAAACCTTCAACACATATGGTTCAACTAAATCACTTAAAATATTAATCTGAATGTTCTTAAACAAGTATCTAAAACGAAACAAAATTTACCAAGACCCAGACTATATAACACTTGCCCAAACTGACCTTACAGATACTTGTAGCAAATAAAACTGATTTGCAAAACCAGGTTATTTCAAACAAAATGTAATGTGAAATTCTGAAGGGTAAGAGTTAAAGGGAAATTAGCGAATGAGGCCAAGTTAATACACTTTTGATTCTTTCTCTGGATACTTTGGTTAACTGCATCTTAACAAGGGCATGCTTAGTGGGGGATAAAGAAACACACAAAGTAAACAATTCTTGACAAATTTTGACAGGTAAACAATAGATTAGTTGCAAACTAGAGTTAGAAAATTTTGAGAAATTTATGCTTAAATGGACCATTTTTCAAAGGGTTCTAGACCTATCTTCAATATGATGAACATGCCACTAGCACTTATCTTTTTGATCTTCACAACCCCCCTTTATTTTTTTTTAAATCCATTTTGGGGGAAAAAATCAGGAAACTGATTTAAATCGGGAAATTATCAGGCCTGTTCTTCAATGCAGCAACCCTAGACTTCATGTCAGCAACCTGTTCATCCAATTCAAGGTCTGTATATGCCATGTCAATGAGAGAAATCCCCCCCCCCCCCGGTCTAATCCCACTCTCACCTGAGTTGGTCATTTGCATCACTTTTAATCCTCTGTATGTCTTGTATCTTGAATTCTAAATCTTTCTTCAATGCAGCAACCCGAGACTTCATGTCAGCGACGTGTTCATCCAATGTCTGTATATGCCTATCTCGATGATTCAGATCATCTTGAATTTCCTCGACCCTCATTTGATGCTCTCTTTCCTGAAAAGTGTAGCAAGGAGAAAATGGAGATAAAATACCACAAAGTAAAAAAAAATTGCAAATCATATCAATAATATTATTAGCTATGTAACTAATTCAAACCACATTGATACAAATTGCAAATTCTTTATGTCTTGTCTCCAGCACCACCATACAGACAGCAAACATTATGTCACACAAATGTGCAACAAAGATGGTCATTCATTTTTCACTTTTAACTATACAATTTTCACTGCAGGTCTCGAACCCGGGACCTCTCTGCCATGTGTCTTTGGCTAAAAATTAAAACAATTTCTTTCAGATACGACGTAGCAGTTTTATTGCATGCTTTCTGTGCGTGCTGGCTATGTTTGGGCTACTAATTAAATATCAGTATAGTCTGCATGTTGGCAGCGCATGCAGAACGTATGGATTCCTTGCATTTTTTGCAATTTTCCCAACTCACTTGCCCTGCGGATGATGCACTTAGCACATAAGGCAGGGTAAATTTTTTTTTTTTTTCAACAAGAGCTTTTTTTGCAAAAAGAAGCCCTCGTGAACAGTGGTTACAAGGGCTACTTTTAGCAAGACGAGGGCTACTTTGAAAATGTTTGAGTAATCTCTTGATAGTATTTATTTAGCATGTGGAAACTGATCCACTATCGTTTGCAATAGGAATGTGTGGAGAACTATTAATCGCTCTCCTGGCATAGCCGAGGAGCTAAAATCGACCTCCTTAAAATAACTCTCCCAGAAATGATGAGAGTTCTATTAATTTAAATGTGTATTAAATAGAAGGACAAATAATAAATACACATGTACTTGAATTTGATAAATTTCAATTACATCATAAGCATACATGCTATAAATAATAAGAAGGCTCATGGCTTGAAAATATATTTTTTGTCATTTAAACACCACTTCTGTTAATTTTAATGTAAATTTATTTTATTGTTTAGTGCTGTTATTGATACACTTTGTAAATGTGGCTATATAGGAAGCAAATTGTGCGACAATATGCAGTGATTTTCTTGACTCGATCTTTTGATAAATCCATTTTCGTAGCCACACATCGTCGGAATGAAAATCGCCATTTACTGTATTTACACCTTTACTTTTCCCCACTATCATCCTCTCTCATTCTTCCATCCATCCTTATTTTTTGTATATTTATTATTTTGAGTTTTGAAGAAATATAATTAATCACAATTTGACCGGCAGTTTGAGCGCTGTGACAGCTTTCACGGCTTGTAAACAACCGCTGTGCACGCCACCATTTTAATAACTAGCAGATTACACGGTCATGACGGTGATCGCTTGACACGCACATCAAACACGGTACATCGTTCACATGTAGCACTGTTAAGGAGACGATTACATGGTCTTCCAACAGATGGCGCTCTAAACATTTCCAAACGGTCATTTTTTGATCTTTTTTCTCTAAATTTTATATCGTCTGTGTGTCCGATACCAAGGAATTCCTTGGTCGAAACTCACAGGTCTAAATTCACAAGGAGCGTAAAACACTGTTGTTGACAAGATGCCCAAGCCTAGAATTCGATGGTGGAGTGGTGTTAGCCATGAGGTTTTAGGCGGGCAATTTTATGGGATTTTTACAAACATTTTCGCCCCCGTTTATGGTGCTCACGAGGGCTATTTTATGTGTCTCGCGGGCGGAATCGCCCGTCGCCCGCGTGTAATTTTTACGTTGACATAAGGACACATGTGCGTGTATCATACTTGAAAGTCGCAAGGAGTTTGATGTGTAAGAACTTACAGCGTGCGCAACATACGATGCACGCAAGAACTCACAGTTAGGTGTGTCTTACACACAATGTACTTAACGCCTACAATCAATGTGCCTCCTTACCTTTGCCATGTCTTTCTTACCTTTTTTTAGAAAAACGTGACAGCCATGGCCTCTCAAAAAACTTACAAAAAAATAAAAAACACACGATGGGTTTTGACCAACGCTGTACTAATTACCTTTTGTTGCTTGAGCTCCACAGCTCTTTCCAATTCCATTTTAGCAGCAGCCATTTGTGTCTTATGTGCTCTCGATAGCTGGTCCATCTCTGCCATGTGTCTTTGGCTCAGTTCCAGTTTTAATTTTTCTGTCAATTCAAACAGTACAACATTCAATCATTAACAACAAGGAAAAAATAGATACATGCATGTAACATATATTCCAAGGGACCATTCACAAACACTTTGTTCAGGGCCTGATGCAAAAAAGGGCCCACTTTTGGCCCTCAAAATTTGTTTGAGGATATCCTTATTTTTTAAGAAAAATAAGCACTGAACCCACAGAAAATCAGACTCAATTTTCAGGGATATAATTAGGATGTGTTTTTTTAAAGGGCTGAGTTGGCCACATATTACAGGGAGATATATGTGCATTAGCTACCAATAACACAAATTGGAAGGAATTTACTGTTGACTTTTTAACAAGCATCAGGTGTTTCCCTGAACCCACTTCACCTTTTACAGACAAACAGAAATAGAGAATAAAGGTGACAGGGTCAATTTTTTTATGGGCACTTTGGACTAGTAAGTTTTCAAGTACTTAATTTAGTTTCCATATGTTGGGGCTTTGCCAGCTAGTTGGCCTGGTCAACTGGCACAGGTCTTTAAGGCCATTTTTTCAGACCTTTAAATTTTTAAGGACCCCTTTTTGCATCATCCCCCTACAAGTGTTAGTGAATGGTCCCTAAAGCATAAAAAGGGCCTAATTTTTCTATAAATCACCATGCCAATAGATTTAAAATGAAAGGAATAAAGCAACAAAATGCAGAAGATGAAATATAGTAGGACTAGATAGGGAAATGTGTGTTTAAGGAAGGTAATGCTAAATAGTCTACAATTCCATATGCTGCTGTTTGTTAAGTGGCAGTAATGGAGAAATATAATGAAAAAATTGCAAAAATAGTATAACAGAAGTGGAATCTAGTCCAATCGCTTCAAAAGAGATGAGCCTTTCAACCCGTGCAGGTACAGGCCATCCCCTTTTACCTAAGATAACTCTATTTAAAAATCTTGAATTTCAAGCCTAAAAGTCAAGCAATCAATTATAGTTGAGCCTAGCCAATATGATTGATCACCAATCCGGCATTTGTCAGCATGCCAGGAGGATTCATCAATCACTAATGAAATGTGTCTGTCAACAGTTTTATTACACTGATAATCATAAACCTGGCAACTTGATTATAAGATGGGCATTATATGATAGTTTTAATCCACATCGTGGTTGACCTGTGCACATTAGGATAATCACAGTGGACTGCTGTTAAAAGACCTGTTAATGCAAAAGATTGATGAATCAGTACAGTGTAGAAAATAAGTGTCCTGATATACACAATTATCAAACAAGACATGCAAATGATCTCAACATTGCCTTAATTTTATAAGAAATCATTTACTGATAAAGCTGTCCGTACAAAATGTCCTCTCCTTTAGAATTCATTATCATGTAAAATAAAAAATAACAATAATGTGAAACAATTTTGAAATCAACTTAAGCAAAATATTATTCAAAAAGTAAGTTTTTGAGCATGTCCTCCCTGTGGTCCTTGCTGTAGTCTTGTTTGAGTAGTTGCGCTGTCAGGTATTTATTTTAGTCTGTAACTTTTTGTTGTATTGTAGTGATTGACATTTATGGGCCTTGTTGGCCTTCCGGTCCTTTCCTCCACAATTCTGTCCTGTTTGTTATGTTATTTTGTTGTATTTTTATGGCAAAATAAAGAATCTGAAATATCATATGTCATAAATGCAAGAAAATAATACAGAAAGTTTATTTTAGCACTTCACAATCCCCTCCTTACCACAAGAGAATTGTGCCACATTTTGCTACAGAAAAACAATCACAAATGGCTCTGCTATGGACTGAACTGGGAACATTGGGTCACACTGTACAGAGACAACAGCTCAACCTGTGTACCACTATAGCAAGATTTCGTCTGATATAAAGACACGCCTTTTTCCCTTGGCCCTCAATCATTACACTCACCTATATTTTGCTGTGTTTTCCTCGTCATCTCATCTAAGGCTGCCAGCTTGTCGTCCTTGGCTGTTTTTTCCAATGTTTCAATAGTATTCTTATGGCTTTGGATCTGTGATGACATGTTCTCCAGATGCTGATTGGATAACCTCTCCTCAAGATCCTAATATACATATAAATAAGAAGTGTCTTCAATTTCAAAATCTCAAAATGTGCAGTACTTTTTGTTAATAAGAACAATCTAGGACCATGACATCTGCTGATTTTCTATACCCAAGGTACCAGTAGTAAGTACTGCAGTGGATTAGGATACAGTGCATAAATGTGGAATTGCCTGCAGATTACAATAGTTTGACTATGAGGCCACAAAAATCAATTTGTTGTGTTGCCCTTTTGGAATTTTTTTGTTAAGTCGAGTCGGTCGATCAGGATTTTTTTACTATCCTGAAGGAGATTTAGACCTTTGAAATCCCTGATTAGAGGCATATGTTGACATAAGCAAGACAATTTTTCAGTTATTTCTTATGTGACAGTGAAGATTTGTTAATCTAACGCATTTATTGTGAGTTTTTGTGGTAGAAACTGCAAATGTAATAGAAAAATATTTGTACAAAACAAAGTCGACCCGATTTTTGCAGGATTTACGGTCAGTCGGAAAAGAGCAACGCAACAATATATATATTTTTGGCCTGCTTAAGTTTAAAACTTCTTACCTTACTTGGGTGCTAGTCACGTTTTGAAACACACAATAATGCTGAATTAAGGTGAACCAGGGAGAGCAGAAAATACAGTTCCCACGTAGACTAAAAAACTCTCAGGTACAAAACACTCATAGATGAAATTCTAATAATAACTGTGTTGCATCTATCATAACCAAAACCAACAAACAGTCACTGGAGGCTAGACGCGGAAGATCTCAAGTAAGGTCCATAAGACCTCTATCCTTAATCAGCTGATGAATTTGATCATCGTAGAGCTGAATCTTTGCTAGCACCTTGAACAGACACGTACAAGCAGTTTTGCACCCAATTTTGGTCAGTAAGTGTCCGCTTGAAAAAATACCTTCAGAGAGCCCATGGATGACGAGCCCTGGCATTTGATTCTCTAACCTTATCCAAAATTATATATCGGCGTAATTTGAGTGGGCCAATAGTTAATTACTATTGCCCTCTCAAAACAAAATCAGTATATAAAACAAATATTGACTGCTTTTTTATTCTGGCAACAATAAAAACTGTTTCCCCTCAATGATCTTGAGACTATCATACTATTCCCCCCCCCCCCCCCCCCACCCCCCCCCTACCCCCCACCATCGGTCTAAGGAAGTAATATAGTAAATAGTTTCAAGAACACTTCGGGGCAATAGTTTTTTGCCCTCATAGGCAATATTTCAATACATGCATGCATTTGTATACTAATGATATTTCATGATATGACATGGAAATATAAATTGTTTTATAAGATATACAACATGTTTTTGTTGATAAGAATCATCAACTTTATCTGGAAATGGGAAAAAATGTCAGAAAGCATGCTTAATCGACAAAGACATTCACATCTCTTTCCAGAAAAAAATAGTAAGCATTTTCCCAGTTAAATCATTCTTCTAAATAACAGCAGAGAAAACATCGCTACACATTCAATAGATGTAATTTTTCCAGAAAAAATATTGTTTCTGTTATGTCGCTATTTTCTTGAAAGCATTTTACCAAATACTTTGGAGTTACTCAATAGAAACATGCTGATTATTGTTAAATGAAAAAACAAAAGTGCATAACACAGCAAGCGAGCATGAAAACAACAACTACAGCGGGATTAATAGTATGCTCAATATTTATGGTTTATTAAAAATGTTTTATTATGCCATGTATGTATATCCCATTTAAAATAATTACTTGGATAAAATAAACTAAAGGTCAATACATACTTCTTATGGGCTACCAAACATTTGGTGCATCAAGTCTTTGTCATCTTATAATCTGATATATAGTTACAATGTATTTCCTATTAGTAACGGAGGCTTGGTGATGAAAAATCAATACTCCACCAAATTTTCTTTGCTTGGTGATTTTCAACACCAATCATCCGTTATTGATTAGAACATGCATTGGAATTGATGTAATAACAAAGACTTGTCGCACCAAATGTTTGATAGCTCAAAATAGTATGTTTTCGCCTTAACAGTGTGCAATGCACACTGTGCATGTAATTACAATATCTGTAAATCTTGGAATAATATGTATGTGTAAAAAAATGTGCCCAGATAGTGACAGGAAACCATGCAAACATCTGACGAGAAAAAATTCATTTTGAAAATGCAATGAATGCATCATATAAGAGTAATATTAAAGTGATACTCAGATACCGGTCATCTGGAATCAAAATTTCTCCATACTTATGATCCATTGGTGTGCCCAGGGGTGGCAGGGGCCCCCTGCAAGATTGTAAAAATAATGTAAAATCAGCCTGTTTTAAAATGATTTTTATCACTCAGCCCCTCAAAATCAGCAAATCCCCTTTAGCCCCTGTAAGGAAAAATCCTGGGCACGCCGGTGTGTTCTGCAGAGGATTTTGTATTTATTATAACAATGATAAATTGAACACAGAGTGTAAAAATTGCCGGAAATTTTCATGCAGCATATAAAGTATATTTCATAGTTCTTTAGAGAACTAGAGAAAAATGTCCAATAACCAATCCCTGAATATCCCTTTATAAGCATACCCTGCTAGAAGTATATACAGCAGGTTACATGCAGAATAAGAGAATAGATTTTAGCAACGGATTAAATTTACCAGAAACAAAAACTTAAAAGAACAGTTAGGCCGAAACCATAGTCGGCCTTAAAACAACATTTTCGCTACCAAACATTTGGTTGTGATGTCAAAATGACGAGTGACTCCAAACAAATAACTTCAACACCGAGTTGAGTCCAAATAAAATTTTGCGCTAGATTGCACATGTTATTGAATTGCCATATACATTGGACCAAATGTTTGTTACCCGTTTGTTCTTTAAATTCGATGGCAAATATTTGGTGACGACACGACCAAATGTTTGGTAGGGAAAATTTTGTTTGGAGGCCGACTATGGTTTCGGCCTATCTTCTAGTCACAAATAAAATCATACATGGTTTTCAAAGTCAAACTATATAAATACTATTATAAACTTCTTTTTATATACGGTACACTAAATACTATTGATTATCTCAAATAAATCAATTTGGGAAATGAAGTTCAGTGAAAAGGCGAAAATAATACCATTAAGAACAACACTTACTTTTTAAAAATACATATTTTGTTTCATTCTTTGTTGATGTTTTTTATAATTTCTATACATTATCTTGCTTAGAAAAAAGGTTAGCTATCATTTTGAAATTCCGATATATCATTTGCTTGTTTTGAAAATTATAAAAAACAGATTCGAGTCAGTCAGTGTAGAGATAGAAAGACCTGTTATCATGGTTATATAACTTAACATGACAAATCATAATGAGTATATAGAGAGTACAGGCCACTGGGGCAATAACAAATGATTAATTTAATTCTGTAATTAAAAACACACACATATAATAACTACATGCAAAGATGATAAGATGAGTAATCTGATATTAAAGATTAAAGCTATGACAGTTTAAATCTCTTGGCAAATTAACAGCTCCAGGTTAGTTCAATAATCAAGTCTATATATCTAATACAAAATGTGCAAATTTTATAGCATGAAAAGTAATTCTTTAAATACTGGTGTCATATTTTTATAGTGAACTTCAAGATCCATTCGAACAGGTATGGTAGATTTCTGGCCTCAGATAAGGTATCATTTCACCCAGTTTTGGTCTCACTTTGGGTCACTTTTGGAACCTATGGAACTCGGGTGGTTACCAAGACACAAATATCAGTTACCACCCACCCCAGGATATTTTTCTCCTTTTTAGAGTATAAGTTTTGAAACTTTTTTTTCATGCATTATTTACTTATTAAGACTGACAGGAGCTCAATCTAAGATTAAGATCAACCCTAACTATAGCTTGAACTTGTTCTTAACCACACCTAACCGATGGTTTTGAAGATCAAAAGATTTTGTTTATAGCGAAGAGGTATGTTACAGTCCTACAGGTACTTTAAGTCAATAAGGAAATCCCAGATTTATGTTTTCCTACCAGAAAGGTCTTAACACAGGAAGAATTAGGAAAGTACCTGACCATTTTCATCCATTTGCAATTAATATAACATTAAGAGAACAAACACAATTAAAAAATGATGGTCAAGTCTGAAGTTGAATATAAATTCTGCTTCAAGATTTTTGTGACTGTACATTGTAGTAGTTTTTATTAGAATGAAAGCTCAGGTTTGTAAATGCTTTTTTTTAATAAATGGAAATAAAGAGTTTATATAAAAAATCAATTGAACTATATCAAAACTATTTATATCAATGCAAGTTATTTAAATAAACAAAAATCATAAACACTTTATAATATAGAGCTTTGTTATATTATAGCCTAAATAAAAATTGTTTGTTAATGCAACCACTACAATGTATTTTTTGTTTACAATTTTCAATTGATTTTGTTCATAGTTATGTGCAATTATTAACATAGGAGATTCTTCAATTAAACATATTATTTCACTTGAACCCATTTCCATGCGTATTTACATATGCATGTTTGATATCTAGCAGATACTGTCTTAAGTTACTGAAGAGAAACGAGCTTCCGTCCATATCTGTGATGTTCTTCCAAGGTAATAGAAAGTAGCTTGCATGCAACCTGGTATGTACATAAATGTTTATTAATTTTGTAGGCCAGGCCTACTGACACAAAAGCTTCTCCTGATACAATGTGCAAGTAATGACTGTTCATTGGCAAGCAATTAACCCTTTTCTGTCTGCATATTTTCTTCTTGCCAGGCTTGGGCAAAGCTTTTAAAATTTCTGAACAATACATGTTTAACCACAAAATGGCAACAAGTGCCCACTCCCCGTTTTAAATTCCTTGAGTAGAGCTCATTTGCATAATTGCCTTGCACATGTTGTAATTCAACACATAACAAAGATGAGAAGTCTTTTTTGGTTGTCACTGCCAGTCCATCAAATGTCAAACTTGTATCATCTGTTAAGTCAAATTCATGAAGTACCAAATATTTAATGTTATGTAATGATTAATGGATTAACAGCAAACTTGTATATTATTAAAACTGATGACAACACCAAAAAACAAAGCAAGCAAGCACATGTACCAAATAAGGACAAAACATCAAATGTAGCACTATAAAATCCATGACTGTGATAATGATAACACAAAAATGAAGCAAGCACATGCAAGCAGTGATAAAGCTACAATGAAGCACTACAGTGAAGCACTAGAATGAAGCACCAGAATGAAGCATTACAGTGAAGCACTACAAATCAGTTTCTATCACGCACATGCAAGCAGTGATAAAGCTACAATGAAGCGCTACAGTGAAGCACTAGAATGAAGCACCAGAATGAAGCACTACATTGAAGCACTACAAATCAGTTTCAATCACAGGCAACACAGCAATCCCTACCCTCAAGGCCTGAGCCTGCTGCTCTTCGCTCTCCTGTTTCAGCCGGCTCAGTTCTGCTTCAATCTCCGCTACCCTTTTGGCGTGTGCTTCAGCTGCTGCGGCCATCTCAAATTTCAGTTTGTTTAAATCTTGGTCTGCTTTCCTTTGTAATTCCACCATTTCGTTCATGGATCGCTCTGATTTGCTAGATAAGTTGTCCTTTAGTGATGAAATCTAGATGAAACAAGATGGACAAGAATTTACAAATTACCACAATTATCAAATTCAATATATCTATAATAATCCTCATCCTGGCGTAGTATAATAGTTTTCGAGATGTAACACAAAGTTGCCTCGTATTTATATCACTGATTATTGCAATCCCTAATATTTCCAACCACACATGAAAAACAGCAAGAGGACTTCTGCACATTTTACACTAAAAGGAGACACTGTTTCTTATGGGTAAAATACATTTCAATGGATTAAAAATAATGTTGGTCTAAACAAGCATAGATAATTGGGCCTTTTAGAATATTTAGACTCTTATATCCTGGAACTATTGACGTTATTAAGGTAAACCAAACACTTTTTTTAAATTCCAAGAGTTTAACAGAAATTGGATTTACGAAAATTTTCTGAAGTCTTACAACTCTGAATGTGAACGCAACGACACTAATTATACAAATTAACCAATCACAGACATGTTAACATAACTGCCAATAGCTGGCAAATAACGTACAGATATACATGTTGTGTCTTTGCATATTGATGAGAACTTGCGCATGTTCTTGGTATACCCTAGTAAAATCACCATAGAGTTTAAGGTGTGTGATAGAAATTACTTATTTTTGTGCCAGAAATGTTCAAGTATTAGAAAAAGTACTTTTCTAGTATTGCAGGTTTGATGTACTCAAAAAGTACTATTTTTAAAATCATCTGTATGAATACACTGGTGCCATTAGCAATTCTCGTAGCATGACCAACATGTAAAAATCACCCTTTTGAGTTTCAAATCACATAGTGTCATCAATAAATTCTTTTTGTTGAGGTGCCTTAATCATATGAACAAATTCATGTTTCTTCTGAGATTTGATCTTCCATAACTATCGAAATGATCAATTTTTTAGACCATGTCAAATGCACACGTAATATTCATATGAACAAGCACCCGAATAATTATTCATAAGCTCTTCCACCGAGTAACAATATGGGACATATGAAGATCATAAATTTCATGGTTTTCATAGTTGAGTTTTAAACAGGCCCCATACCTGATCATGTAATTCTCTTATTTTCGTCTCCCAGCCACTACGTGCCGCCTCCAATTCTTGCTCTTTCATAAATGTGAGTTGTGTCAATGCTGCCTTCTTGTCTTCACTGTGTTGTTGCGTCAGCTCAGTTCGTAACATTTCACACTCTTTCCTGTTTAACAAGATCAAACAATAAATGATTTTTACATATAATTTTGCTATAGTCTTTACTATAGTCGTGGAAACCCATACGAAACTCGGGGAGCAGATTCTGGCAGCGATGGTGTATATGTGGACTGATCAAGGTTCAGTGCCCCTAGAGGTTGTTGCAGAACCTGAAATGATGCTTCTGTGCGGAATGGAGCTTACTTGGGCCATAGTGGACAGCAAACACCTGTAAAATGTGCAGAAGCCGCGTGGAATTATAAATCTGGGTGGCATAGCACACTATAAATTGCAATGTATTTATTTATTTATTATATTTTACAAGTATTAAATTATTGTTTTGCACGTTTTTTGTCACCGACACACGTTGCTACACTTGTTCGCACGACAGACAACTCATTTACACACAAGTAAATACAGTATGTTATTACGCAAGTAAATACAGTAGCCGACTGGTTGTACCTAGAGAAGATCATATATATGAACTTTGATCGCTATATTAAACCTTGTTGAATCTTCCAATATTCAGTGGGAGGGCAGATTATGATGGACAAACTTGGTGCCAGATGCATTGTAAAAATTTCAAAATTTTGTTCAGTACACCTCTAAAGCTATGGCCTAAATTTTAAAACAAAAAATTGACATATTTTAAAGCACAAATGTAGAGGAAATCCACAAAATCAAAAAATTGATAAGATATGTTTTCCACTACATGATAATTGCTTTGAAAATCATTGAATGGGTGGGTGATGCAGCATAAACATGTAACTAAATTTCAAAAAATGTCACAAGAAATGAACCAAAGTGACGATAACAAATGTTTCAGGCTAACCAGTTACTGAACATCCCTTGTTGAAGCTTCCCATATTCAGGGTGGGGCAGATTATGATGGACAAACTTGGTGCAAGTTATATATAGTTGCAAGAGGAAGATCAGCAGAACACTCACATAAAAAAACACAAGAAAATGAGCAAAGACAAATTTGATTTTATACTTTGCTCAAGTACTCAAGCAACCCCTCGGGTACTTTACAAGCCCAGGCTTACCAGTGACGATCATTATGTGTTTTATGTACAGCTCTCTATATGAACAACAGGCACATAGGTTTACTGTAGATGACTCTAGGAATACACTTGTAGTGGATCTTTCTGAAGACCGTGTTAATGATGTGGATGTATTTCAACTTCTAAAATGCAACTCTACTTAGATCACTTCTGAAGGACTTCTGTGTACTCCTCAATGATTCCCGGCTAATGATACCTTATATGTAGCAGGATACTGGCTGTGTTGAAATACTGTACAAGTGGTATTTTTGTGCTATTCATCTAGCACGAATAACAAAGGAACTTGAGCTTGAAAATTAAAACACGAAAAATGGCTAAAAAAATAACTGTGCACGAAAAATATTAACATTTACAGCATTGCCGCTGCAGCTACTGGCAACAAATCAACAGGACACTAGACATTGTTTCTGCTAAGGCGATATGGCGCACCACTAGTACAGAAGCTGGTAAAATGGTGCAACATGTTTTTTGAAAATGTGTGAAAAAGATGCCTTTTCTTAAGTTTTCTATCTAATTTTCAGCTCCAGCTTGTGATTTTTGCGCAGCACCTCTGCAGCTTTGTTAAAATTGGCCCAACTGGGGTACACAGCTATTTTCCTCCTACAGTAGGTACCTTAGGGTTAGTGTAAGCTTAATCTAAAGCAGCACATACCTGAGTGTATCAGTCCACTTGCCATCTAGATCTTGTGATAATTGGTTCAATTTATTCTTCAATTCTTCTCTTGCTTCCCTCATCTTGCTCTCATGTAAATGTTTTAATTTATCCAATTCATTCTGCAAATAAACATTGAAATGTTGGAGTTAAATTAAAGATGGCATTGATTAAAGTTCCATCATCAGCACTAACATTGTTGCAAAATTGATGCAGCACTTTTTGAAACTGACCCAAAAGGGAATCCTGAAAATGCATTCAAAAAGGTGTTTCATCTCGTTAAGTCAGAAAGCTGTTAACAAACAAAAAGTACCAATTTTCTCCAAATTCAAGTTGATTTTTGCACATCACTACCATTTATATGTGAAGTGACATTCTTTTAGACTTTTACAAACGTATAGCTGCATTTTAGCCAAATGACACTGTTGATAATCATGCATAAACAATCTAGCAACTTCTACTTGTTGAAGCAAGAACAAAGGTCAATTATGCTGGGAGTGCAATTATTCGAGGGTTATTGATCAAGTTTTGCTATTATACACTATTAGTAATCAGTAACTTTAAAATTGATTTGAGAAAATTTTTTACTGCCAGATTTTGAGTAGACTGCCTTGTATTTCGATGTCTAAATGAAACTTGTAGAAAGAAAGTATGACATTATATATCATTCGAAAGGTGAGATTATAGAGAATTAAAATATGTCATAAACTCAGTTTTGAAAATCATGACTTTTCGCTCATTTTGCTAGAGAACCACTCATTTGTTTTGAACCAGATAGCATGTGTTGGGCTAATTATGCAAGAAATAATGTCACTAATTCCACAGCGTATAGTCAAGTTGAAACAGCTTGAGTTCAGAGATCGGTTTTGGCAAAATACATTCACAAAACTTGTAGCCACAAATCACAATTCATATTACAATGTAAACAGAAATTCAAAGTGCCAAGCCCAATTACATGTAAATGCAATTAAACCCAACATTTTTGTTTATAAATACTATCCAAAGAATGATAACAATGACTTTACAATAAATGATTCACTCACAGAAACACATAACAATTTCTCGGACAACGTAAACAAAAACCCAGAGTGCTGGGCCCTATTGTGTATAAATGCGATTGATTTTTTGTTTTGTTCTAAGCTCTGTTCAGTGTATTTGAGTGTGATATTGGAATAAATTGATATGATATGATATATGATATGATCCCTGTACTTCTGTTTACACTTTACGAGGAATCATGGCACCAATCCACTTACAGATACAGATAATGACTTGCTCTTGGATTCCCTCAGCTCCTTTTGTGTTGTTTCAAGTTCACTTTTTAATCTATTACTAGTCTGTGTCAAATTCTCTATATGTGAGCTGGCGGACCCTAAGCCTTGTTTACTTTGCTCCAGTATCCGCTGCATCCGTTCACATTCATCCGCTGCTGCTTTTAGCTTGGTGGATAGATCCGCTTCCGTCTGTTCAAGAAGAGATTTGGCTGCATCCCTTTCTTTGCTCAGTCGGGCTTCCGTCTCTTCAAACTTCTTTTGCATTTCCTAAATAATGATTAAAAAAGGAAAATAGTAAAATTAACCTATAAAATGCTTAATGTGAAATTTGAGGTAATAAACCACAATTCGAAATGGTTGTGAAACTCATAAGTGGGCCCTACTAAATTGAATCAACAGAAAAAGTTGCAATTCATACTTGTGATTACGTATGGCTAATGCTTTATAAATACTGAATGTTAGCATCTGAATTTCCTTAACTAAAATAGAAATATCCTTGACCTTAAAACTCTGGTAAATCTCATAACATTTTCTGGATTAATCATAAATGATAAAAATCAAACTGTAAGTAGACTTTTACATTTTGCTTAAAGACAATTTATCAACTTCACTTGTTTACTCATATATCAGTTTCAAACATGTCACCCTTTACAATCGCTTGCCTTCAATCAAAAAAAAATGTTGAAAATCTCCTAGTCGGTTGTGGATCAAATTAAAGTTGATTTCATAGTTTTTGAATATAATTAGAGTCACGCAACACACCTTAAGCACCAAATGGTGCAAATTGCACCAATCGTATGATTTCATTAATAGTTGCCTTAAAACAACATTTTTGAAATGTCAGTGTAAATGCATATAACCAATCACAAAAACATCCATATTTTTCAAAACTTTTTTTGCTTCTCTCGAATAAACTTATCAATTCTGCAAGCACATCATGTATACAAATAGTAAATCTTCAGACAAAAATGTGTCATTCAGGGAAACAATCAAATTTAACAAAAAGCAGCTATCAATGAAAACACCACATTTTTGCCATCGGCGCTCTCAGAGTTAAACTAAAGTATTCGAAAGAAAATGCATTTTCTAGTAACTCAATTAACATATTTTTTCTCAAATTTAACAGAAAAATAGAATACAACAATTCATATAATCACAAATATTTACCATGTACATAACATAGTTTCCATAATTAAAATACCTTGACCTAAACCCTCGTCAATCTCATAACACTTTTGGATTAATTACAGTGAAAAATTAAAATTGACTGTATCATTTTTGCTTAAAAAATTGAACAACTCGACCCATTATTGAGCTCTTTAGATCTGGTAAAGATATGAGCATGACTAGTGAGTTCAACCATCTAAAGCCAATTCCAGCTATTCCACTGTTATCATGTGACCACTTCCAAATATCATGATCATTTGATAAAATAGTTAAATACAAAAACAGCTAGGGGCCTCTTTTTTCATCTTTATTTCCACCCCACCCCTGAAAAATCACCAGGGGGGGGGGGGGTACTCGGATTTCGGTTCGGTACGGACGTGCGGCCAAAGTTTTCGACTACCACCCGTTTTGTAAACCTGAGGAAGCAAAAAAATGCAACCCATATGTAAACCAATTTGACTTTAACAACCGTTATTTAGACCATTCAATGCATTTTTACAATGTAAATTGCACTTCAAAAGCCCAATTTGGCAACCGATATGTAAACCAAAGGTCAAAAAATGGTAATTTTTGAAAAATGCAACCATTATGTAAACCATTTTTCAAATTTTTGAGGGGCCTTTGGTAAACCTGGGAGGTTAAAAATGCAACCGTTCTCGGCCGCCCGTCCATACACCCACCTTTCCACTAAGTACCCCCACCCCCCCTCGGGGAAAAATCATTTAATTGCATACTATGACTATAGACTGAATTCTGGCATGAGAAGTATGCAGAGTTGTATCTTCTAGCCCTAGGTGGACCATCTACAAATAAACAACAACTTATCAGCTTGTCAAGCAGTCAAGTGAAGTCAACTAAAACCCAAACAACATCTTGCTGAGCAACTACATTGAGGATACATGTAGTAGGAAAAAAAGAGATATAAAAAATTTCTCACAGAATTGATATGAAACTTTAAAATCATTTTTTAAAATAAAGTAGAACTAGCCTAAGCTAAGTCTTGTTCATTTCCATCATAGCTGGTGCAGGCTCTCATAGAGCTAGGTAGATCAAGTAGGGCGATACACATATGAAGGGGCCGGGGGCACTATACAATTGATACGCCCCTAAAATGTGCAATCCGCAACATATAGTCCTCTAGAAAACAGTGAATGTCGCCATTTTTGATTCATAAATCGTAAAATAAGCTAGTTATACTGCTTTGTGTGGTATCATTGTAAACGTCTGACACTAATGCAGAGATAAAGTGGAGAAATAAAGCCGAAACTTTAATCGCGGCGGAGTAATCTGATGAAATGCGAATCGGTGCAAAACACCAAATTCTTCGTCAGATAGCACTGAGTTTCTGACATACCCGTAGAAATTCCGAATTTGCAAAAAAGTTTACTTGTCGATGTCTACTTTTTGCAAGATCATGTTGTAGGCAAGGTCCGTAGCTTTAAAATGATACCACTCACGACACCGTAAGTATTGCAATAACGAAGATACAGACGTTTTTGTGAGCCAAATTTAACATGTGTTTCTATGGGAAAATTAATTGTATAGTGCCCCCTGAAGGGTGACCTATGACAATAAAATTAATTGACAGTTGATTTTTGACTCAATAAATCTGATAGTCATACATAAAGGTGAGCACTGCTGTTACAGCCTCCACTTTTTAGCACAAATCAAATTTCAATGTTGATTCAACTCAACCATTTTCAAAATCTTTTCAATGTTGTTGATTCAACTTGACCAGTTTCCTATGTCTTTTCAATGTACAGTAGAACTTTCATCCCTTTCTCAATGTTGAAGTATATTTGAATCATCAACAACTTTAACAAAAAGAGCCAAAACCAGGATGAAATTACATTAGAGACATGTTTTAGGAAACTACATTCGAGTCATGTTCAAATATATCAGCATTTTTTTATGAAGAGGTTGAAATATTTTTTTCCACATTTAATATTGAGTATTGAAGTTTTAATGTTGTTCAGATTCAATGTTAAATTATTACGAAAAACAATTATAAACATGACCTATGGGCTAGGATCCTCACTTTTCAGAAACTTCAGCATCAAAATTTGCAACAAGTCTGTTTGTTTGTTGTTTGTTTACCTCGGTTGGTCCGTGACTGACACATGCCATTAGATCCATGATGAACTCATGGTCTCTTCCAAGCTCAT
>JXSR01S018290.1:42875-55967 GCA_000969725.1 Ophiothrix spiculata
GAAAGGGTTATCCCCAAATAATTTGAGTAGGGCCTAAGTTACATAATGACAGTTTACAATGACAGTTTGTTTGTTTACCTCGGTTGGTCCGTGACGGACACATGCCATTAGATCCATGATGAACTCATGGTCTCTTCCAAGCTCTTACAAAAGTACCAACCTAGATAGCCAGCCAGAAATGGCTAATCTATGCATGCTGGCCAATGCATCTTTGAAAAGATGCCGAAAATAGAAAAGATAGCAAGAAAAAGAGAAAGATGGTCACTCCCAACACAATTGTACAATTTACTCAAAATTAGCCCTTACTTTGTGAGAAAAGAAATCAGGAATTCTAATCTCATGCCCTGATGCAAAGGCTTTGCTTAATGTTTTACTCAATCAAATCATACATTATACTTGGAATCAAATCAGATTTGGTTGTTAACAGCTGTTAAAAAATGTTTCTAATTTATTCTTATCTAACCTTCTGTAATGTATCCAATTCATCGGCCGCCATCTTGGTCGCATCGTCCATCTGGGCCTTATGTCTGCTTTCCATATCACTCACACTGGATGAATGCTTGCCTTTGAGTTGTTCTAGATTAGCTTCGCTTGTTGTTTTAGCTGTTTCCAAGGCTTGTTCATATCTTTCTTTCATAGTTTGTTTTTCTATTGATAACTCTTCAAGAGCCTGTATACAAAAGAATGAAGTGCCAATACATAACATTTGTAAGTACACAGAGCATGTTTAAGCTTTGATTCTTACAAAGTACAAATGTTACATCTACATAAGTCAAGAAAAGTGCATGTAATCAGTTATCATATCATATTTGATTCACTAACTTGGGGTACAAACAAATGTGCCAAAACAATTCAGTTGAGATTTTATCTATATTTTCTTAAGTTGTGGTCAGACTATCGTAATAATGATATATCAGACAAAACCAAACAAAAATCACCCAGTTTATCATCCCTAATCACCACCATCTGATTGCAAATGTATAGAAAATACCAGAGAAAAGGAGGTTTAAGGTGCGTTTACACTTGGGGGTAACAACAAGCAACGTAGACCTGCGAATTGCAGTACTGAATTTTACGCCCTTCATCGTTAGTTAAAGTCAGTTAACGCTCACACAATCCGCTAGCCACGCACACTATCGTTACTAACACTATGTTGCAAGTTTATAGTTGCAAATATGTTACGTTACCCTACGTCAGTGTAAACGCACCTTTACATAGACATGCCTGTTGAACTTCATAAATCTAATCATCTCTTTATGTATTTTTGACTCAATTACCCACCCATTAATATATATACCACTTTTGATAAAGAAGCACATAATTTCATTCAAACCTTTCTAAGGAAATCTCCCCAAATACACCAATTTTAGACAAACTGGGTGCTTTCATCCAGCATAAAAACACAAAAAAAATGAAAGATGCCTCTAGTTGATATAATAAGCCCAGTGACTGACATAATAAAGCTTATGTTTTCTATCACATAATAACTTAAATGCTACATTGTTTATATATACAAATGGACAAGTTATTTTGCTTTGAAAAATAACAACTGTCGTGGAAACATTAAATTTCAAAAAATGTCACAAGAAATGGACCAAAGTGACGATCCCAGCAGAGGAAACAGCTAATTCAAGCATGGGGATCAAACAGAATTTTCAAATCAAATGTTGAATAGTTGATTGTTAAACAAAAAAAAAGTATCTTCGTCCAGTCTTTCACCAAAAATGGACTGTCAAATTTGGATAAATGACCCAATTCATGAAAAATTATTCCATTAACCAATTACGATGGACACAAAGGATCAAAAGCTAGTTGCCCTTTACAAGGAGCCTAAAGGTTGAAGTTGCTCTGTAACAATGGCTTTGACCACTGACTTTTCAGCAACAATTGACTATTGGAATGTTAATGGACATAATCAATCTCTCCTTTAAAATATCTTTATTTCAATCCTTTCTGTTTAGAAACTCACTTTAGTAGCAACAGCCGACTTCCTGACTCCTTACTAAACTTTCCACTCTGTGGCTGTTAATTACAGTGATAAATCATTCCTTTTAAAATTCCAATGTACCAAAAATTGTTTCGTTCTATGATTTTCAAGAACTTAATAATTGAGATTATTATTTGAAATATTGTAACAAAAAATAACACTTCAATTTCCCAAGAGCGATACTTATTTCTGATATCTCTAGAAAATACACAGCAAAAATTTCACATTTCTATTCCAAAGTTTTATATTCAATTCACTTTCTTGGTCCCATGACAGGAAGAAAATTGATTTGCATAATCAAATTTTATCATTTCTGTAATTTTGCTCTAGACAAATTTTTTGAATGTTAAAAACAAAATACTGCATGCCTAAGACAGCATTTCAGAGTGCAAAAGTAATAATGCATTGCCATGTCAAACTTTTCCTTTGAGAAGTGTAAATTCAGTTAAAATTTGACTAAATGATAACTTTTTACCATAATTGTACAAATATATGTAGTAAATACTTTTTTTTTTCATGATATCACCAAGATTCTGTTCATGCAGTGTGATAGCAAAACCAACATGCACTGTAACAAGTAATGTACACATGTTTTTTAGATTGACCCACCTGTTCTTCATTTTAGTGTTACGCTTTGAGTTTAGTTTTGCTCTCTCCTACATACTTCATTCCCGTATTACATTGGTGTCACAGATAATACACACCTTTTCTAGTGAGCGTAACTGTCCCGTCTGTTCTTCATTTAATGAATGTTTGCTCTGTTCTAGATTCCTCCGTTCGGATTCTAACCATTGCACTTTATCTTCTAATTTGGCCAATGAACTTTGAAGATCCTTAATAGTTGCTTCATTACTGAGTCTGGTTGCTTCAAGTGTACCTAACAAACCTAGAAGGTTGTAGAGAAGAGAAAAACAAAATTCTTATGAAATTGTTGCTAAATGTATCTTTTAAGATAAAAGCAAATGCACTACAAACAGAATTCAGAAGATACAAAAATCATGCTAATACGCAGTCTACAATGTATGTGTAAGACCGTATTTTTACTTTTTTGTGAGTGACCATATTGTGTTATATGTTTTCAAGCAAGCATCCGCTAATTACTCAATGTCTATCTTATTTTACTTTACAACACATATTTGAGGAGGAGAAACATATATTTTATATGATCAATAGGGATCATCCAAAACATATGGAGTAGTTATCGATTTTCCATCATCAAACCTGCGTTATTATTAGAAAATACATTGGAAGCTATTGGAAATGTTTAAAGAGCAAATAATGGTCGCACCATATATATTATTGCCATGAAAAAGTAAAAATCGACCCTATTGGCTCATGCATACGATTATGATGACTGGCAATCACGTTTTCACATTCCTTGGATTTAATAACTATATATTACCCCAATTCAAAGTCGGACCGACTGATATGAAATATGAAACTAAAACTTCTTTGAGGCTGATATTGAAATCTAAATTTGGAAAATCAAAGCATGCTCCTTTAATGCAGGTGTCAGCAGTTGCCAGAGTGCAATTGCCGTTGGTGCCCTAGGCTATTGCCGCAATGCCCCTAAAAATATTAGAAAACCAAAGGCAGTTACTGCCGTGCCCTTTTGGCTTAGGCCCCAAAAAAAATTGTTTGTTTGCCCTCCAGTGGAAAAATTAAAATTTTGGGTCGGTCGGTCGGTTAATCTTTTTTTTTTTATTATTTTTTTTTTTACTCTACACATATTATGTCATTCCATGGATTTTATCATGAATACCAAGCAATGCAGGGCTTAATCAAAAAATGTTGGTCATTATTTAGAGGAAATATGCATTTTATACTACTAAATGTGACTTTACACTGCTAAATATTACGTTTTACATCAAAAATATTGAGTTTTCATATTTTACATGTTTGAAGAAAAAAAAAATAAACTAAAATCGCGACCCTAATTTTTGGCAATTTTAGGGTCGGTCGCGGAGGGCAAACAAACATAATTTTTTTTTTGGCCTTATATTGCCATGAGTGTCTTTTCCCCTCCATTCCTAAGTCATTTTATTTTGCACAAAATAAATAATTAGAAAAATATCGGAATACAATCATACAAATTGTTATTTTCTTGATAAGTTCTTGATTTTCAATCATTTTCCAAATGAAATATCTAATATTCTATCACAATATTAACAGGAATAGATATTGTATGATATTTTGAGTATTTGTTAATTTATTCTTTTGTAAACTTCTCCAGGAAAAAAATGCATGGTTGACGGCCTTTCCATTTAAAACATATTGCTGTGTGCAAATTTGGCAAATTGCTGTGATGCCCTTGCAAATTCTTGAAAACCAAAGGCAATTTATATTTTCCCCTTTAAAAAATGCCATAGCCTTAAAATTTACCCTGCATGAGTATGAGTATAGAAATGAAGCGACACTCAGGATAATAATAACGATGCTACTTACTAGATTTTTTGATCATATCAGCAGCTTGTTCCTCACATCTTTCCCTGGATGCAGCCAGCTCTCCTTCTACTTGTCGAAGTATTGTCATTGATTGAGATGCCTCGGTTCTTGCCTCAAGTAACTGTCAAAAATGGAACATATACATTAAGTTATGAAAAGTTAAATCGTCTTATTATTATATTAAAAGATAAAAAGCAAATGATCAGATCCAAAACCTACCGAACTGAAAGTGGAAGAGTCCAGTTAGAATCTTGTAAACTGTAAAATGGTCCATACAAACTGCATAGACTAGAGGTAAATCCAAAGTCTCTTATTCGTAAATGGTCTATGCTCAGTCAGAGAGAATCCAGACAGACTCTTGCAATCTCCATGAAATGTGTTCCCTGAATAAATGATTCATTAAACTGGGTACAATTTGTAATAAATCATTCCATGTAGAACTGATTTTGTACAAGTATGTCTGATACAGCATCATGTTCAACCACAATAGCCACATCCCGGGAGCCACATATGAACAGCTACATGTACATGTAGAGTGAGGAATTGCTTCCATTCTGCAAATTCAATAAATTCAAGAAAAATCGGTTGCAAAAATCATTGTCTAAGCAAAGAAACAAGAATGACAACATCAAACAAATTTTGAGTTGGGTATTCAGATTTATTGAACAAATTTATTCACGGTATCATTTTGTTCATGTTTGGTTATTTCAATTCATAAAATTAGCCTATATAAATTGCTTTTTACCAAAAAGTGACGATTAATTATCTAAACGGTTTTTTATGAAATCAAACTTCAATCTCTAAAATATCCCCTGTTTTATTGTATGATTCGTATATTATCATGATTATTATTCTTCACACACCTTTTGCTTTTAAAGCACAATAATTTTTCATTTAAGCCACATATTCTTTAGATCCATAAACAAAGTAAACATGTTTATAATGCTAATACTGTTTACATTACATTTTATCAAATTTTGAGTTGGGTATTCAGATTAAAATTATATTTTTTTTTCCAAAAAAGTGACGATTAATTATTGAAAATGTTCATCATTTATCCAAAACACTTTTTATGAAATCAAACTTCAATGTCTAAAATATCCCCTGTTTTATTGTATGATTCGTATATTATCATGATTATTATTCTTCACACACCTTTCGCTTAATATAAAGCACAATAATTTTTCATTTAAGGGTAAAGGGAATCCATCTGCTCAGGAAAATGAGAATCCTATATACTATTTTTTAATCATGAAAAGATAAATAGTTTCCACTGCAATTGCGGGGACTCGAACCATGGATAATTGCAGGGGTTAGTCATGCATTACGAAGCGAGCGATTTACCGCTGAGCTATCAAGGCAGCGTTGAATTCGTAAACTAAAATCTAAAACATAGAAATTAGAATGTCGTATTTTTCTTTTGTTTACATAAAAATTGCAATTTTTGCCTCATTGGAATGCTCAATTTGTATAAAGTAAATTATGTGAATGTGTATATCAGACAAAATGTAGATAATGTAGATACTTAAAACAGGCAATTCACAGCTAAAACAGTGCGAAATCAAGAGTCGTAATTCTCGTCCGTTTTTTTTTTTTTCGGGCAAAACAACGTGGGTTTGTTATATTATCATTCAAAGTCAACACAACATATTCATAAAATATTGTTTGTAATTCAATAAAAAAGTATAAAGCCTACAATCTGTCAAAATTTGAAACATAGAATTGTTCGAACATCATTAAATTATGAGGTTTCGGCGAAAAAGGCGTCAATTTTTCGAAGTAGTCTATTGCCGTCATTTTGACCTTGATAATGGACGTGAAATAACTAATAAAGTTTCATGTATAAACTAAAGACTCTATTCCATATATACGCCAAAAATTGTGATATTCTGATATGTGTTACAAGTAGGCAAAAACTTGCAGTAAAGATGACATTCAGCCGAGCAGGACCATACTTGCCAACATTCTTATTTCAGAAAGAGGGACAAATGAGAGAAAATGTTTAAAAAAGAGGGACATTTCTGAATTTCCTATACATTACTGTGTAGAGATATTTGCAAAAAGAGGGACACTTACTAAAATCACGGCATTTAGTTTAGGTCAAAAGAGGGATGTCCCTCCAAAAGAGGGACATTTGGTAAGTATGCAGGACCCATTTAGGGACCGTAGCCTTAAGCCACATATTCTTTAGATCCATAAACAAAGTACATGTAAACATGTTTATAACGCTAATACTGTTTACATTACATATAATCAAATTCAAGCCATCCTATGATCTCAATAAATCATCCGCAGCCTCAGAATGAACTTGGTGTATCACTCTGGTGTATCTACGCTGTACATGCCCAAGCCATGATGATCCACCCAATTTCCTGCAAAACATCAAGTCTCTCCTCTAATCATGATACGTGCAGGATATGTTATGAACACTTGATGCAAGCCAATGCCTGTTCTTATAGATGTGTCCCGTCGCGGCAAAAGGGTGCAGTTGTCGGCTCCTACATGTTGCTCATTGTAGCATATCTGATGCATACAAATAGCATACATCAGATATATATGCTACAAGGAGCAACATGTACGAGCCGACAACTGCACCCTTTTGCCGCGGCGGTCCACATATCATTTTAACTGCATGTAGGATTCACTAGGGCCTGGGACTCGAAATCTGTTTCCCTGTTACATGCTACATAAAAAAACCTTAAGACCAAGGCTATGGCTTTTAAAACATTATTTTCCACTTAACTTTTAAAAGTACATGCTAGAAGTAAAATCGTGATGGCTAGCTTGCCCTACGAGTAGTAAAAATACCCTACAAATCATGTAGACAAATTTTTGTCTCATTGCGTGATCAATATCTAATTTAAATCTATGACATGCTTCCTAAATGTGATGGCTCACCCTGAAAGGGGGGACTTTGCAGATGATATCAATTTTGATTTTATCATTTTATCTGTTATAAATAGCATTTTCTAAGCTTTAAAATGACACCTTAATTGTTGAAATTGATCAAGGCAATCAAATTTTACAAATTTCCACCAGTTTTTCTAAAAGTATTCTGTCGCAAAGTCCCCCTTTTCGGGGTGAGTCATCACAAATGGATAGCACCCCTGAATCATCTAAAAATTTTCATTGCAAATATTATCTCAATTTAGTATCATGTGGAAGAAAATTATATTTCAACAACACATCTTATTTAAATGGGATAAGATGCATGTCCCTATGCCCTAAACTGAACAGCATAAGAATGTATTCAATAATCAAAGTAAGATATGCAAATTTATGCTAAGTACATTGTATAACACTCTAACTGTTCCAAACCTATTTTCAAACTGTTAATAGCCTCTCATGCTATTCAATAATTCCATTTCAAACACTTACATGTATGGGCACCACTTTAAATTCAAGGGCTACTTTCACTCAAATTAGTATGACTTTCCATAAAAGTACTACATGCTCTATTTGTAAATCAAAAAAGTGTTTTTATTTATTTAGCAAAAAACTTCATGCTCTATTTGGTAACTTAATCGCAGATTCCACTCTGTGTGTATCATGATACACATGTTGATACGCACTGCAAATATTATCAGCACAGAGATCAGTCAAACTAATAGGCCTATACATGAATGAAAGTCATCCACAGTGTATGTAACATTTTTATGCCCTTTATGCGCTCATCAGTTGTTTCTCCGGCCCCCGGGTACCCAGGCACTACCAGGGAATTTGGCAAAATGCATTCCCTTGAAACTTACAAATATCACAGTCATTTTCTGCTGACTAGCTTCCCTTCAGGACATGGCTCTTTAAGCGCCGAATCCACATCATGTCACAGCCTTAATATAATAGTAATACGAGACATCTCTGTCTATAGGCCTAAACTCAATTTCCAACCCAAATGATCACAAAAAGCCACCGCCATAACCCCATACATGTTCCCCATCAGCAGGGACATCCACACTGCACAAATCCCCTTCCCTGGCATATCATGACCAATTCCCTGTTAACCCTGGATACAAGGGGGTCGGGGAAACAACCGACATGCGCATTATCAATCCGAATATTTGCCAAAACTTATTTCAAAATGGGTCAACTATATTGGCAAAGAAGTTAGATCCAAAATCTCAGGTTTATAGTTAGTAATACATTGGTGTACCATGTACTAATAGTGGATAAAAGTTATAGGCATACATGTAAGAGAAAACTGGCAACTTGGATAGATGGTCTCGAATAACACCAAAAAATAGATTGCAATTAACATTTGTGTGTGGACAGCGGAAACTTGTATCAAAAATGTAAAATTATGTTCCCAATCAAAAAGTGCTGTGGCAGCTCGCTGAAAGGCTCGCTAGTTCATTTAAAAAAATTAAAAAAAGCTTGCTAGTCCAAATTTATGTAAAGGCCAACTAGTTTGAACTTTTAAGTTTTAGAAAGACTCACTAGTCTGACTGTTAAAAAAGGGTTCGCTAATCCAAATTTTAAAAACAAAAACAGGTTTGCTAATCTGAATTTTAAAAACGCTCTCTTGTCCAAATTAAAAAGATTCTGGAGATATTTACAAAAATGTAAATTAGGCCTATTTTTTCAAAAACTGATTGTTGTTCTCACTACACTGTAGGCCTATATAATAGTCAAAAGCACATAGAAGCTCACAGATCTGATTAGTGATTACCGTGAATATAATTTAATTTTAAAATCTAGGCCTTCATTTAATTTAAACAAAAAAGATTAAGGGATTTGAATTATATTTGAAATAATAACACTAAAGACAGGATTAACAGATTTTATGAATGACTGGAATTTTAAAGAAATATAAACAATAACTTTGACACTTGCATTTCATAAGGATGAAAATAAAAAGTTGTAGGCCTACATTACATGTACATGAACAATCTAGGGATAAATTGAAATTGAAATTTGTTGGGTGTAATAATAAAATAAAATGATTAATCACAAAATTGTGTGGTTTTCTATTTTTTTTGTATGCTAAGTGAATCTTCAGAACAAAATCCAACTTGTATGGGTAATTTTGACCCTAAGTTTTAAAATCTCTATGTTTATTTTGAGAAAAAGTTTGTTCTTGACAATTTCTGTACAGGCAAAGTAATTCAGAAAAAAGATCGTTGTTTTGAATGATCTTCTACATAGGCCTAATTTAAAACATTGATTAGGTGTTGAAAATAAAATCATCCATATATTCAACCCATATTTTTGCATTTGTACAGCTTTGTGGTTGAGAAAAATAAAAATAAATATTTTAGAAAACAAAATTTCCTTCATCTGAAAGGGTATTTATGGCCAAACAGACTTTTTTTACTAGATTCAAGGTTTTCCCTGTGGAGTGCCCTGGTCTGAGATAAAAAAAAAAAAGAATGGTTGATCTTGTTTACTTTCAAATACTTATGGACCGATTATAGCTTATCTGGATGATAAAAAAAATGTTTCATATGCCTGAATCATAAAACTCAAACAAAACAACAACAAAATGTATACATTGTAGGCCTACATCTTTATTACATTGTATTAACCAGATTTATAACAACATGGCGAATCCATCGCAAATTCTTACGTGACTCATGT
This sequence comes from Ophiothrix spiculata, assembly GCA_000969725.1. Taxonomy (NCBI): domain Eukaryota; kingdom Metazoa; phylum Echinodermata; class Ophiuroidea; order Amphilepidida; family Ophiotrichidae; genus Ophiothrix; species Ophiothrix spiculata. Next base: position 52,882 of record JXSR01S018290.1, read on the forward strand.
ACTTTTCCTTAAAAGAGAATATAACTTTTGAGCACACTTGTTAGTAGTAACATGCAAATCGAATATTCCACGAAAAGTTAACATTTTCTATATATTTAGATGAATCGCATGAGCAATATATTAATTGGTGATCTTTCAATCAAAGGTCAATTTGTTGAATTAAGAATTGAACATCACGGTGAAGAGTGATGATCAGGTCTAGTTTGACAAAGAAGGTACCAGTCAATCTGCCATGTATGACACACCATTTATAAAATCCACTTTGTTTACCAGCAAAATAGTAGTGATTAGATAAGACAAATATAATTTATGTAGCAAAGTGTTTGATGTGATCTGGAGTCCTGGGCATTCTTCAGTAAGTGAGTACGACACCATAAATTATATTTTTTTCAATAAAAGTCTTTATGAGTGTGGTCCCATTGAGACATTAAAACAAAATTTGATGTTGATCTATAAACAGGTTTTCCTGATCACTTTTAAAATCCTGGGCATTCTTCAGTCATTGAGTACGACACCATAAAGTACATTTTTTTAAAATAAAATTCTTAGGAGTATGGTCCCATTCAGACAACAAAACAAAAATTTGATGTTGGTCTAACAAGTTTTCCTGATCACTTTTAAAATACAGAAAGATAAAAAAGGTAATTCACAAATTAAACCAGAACTCAACAGCTTTGTCTCAAAAAAGAAGACAAAAATGATTTGCGAAGTGAACTTTATTTGAAAAGGAGTACTTTGGAAACCAATTTTATCCATCTCTCGCATTTTCACTGACTCCTCATGTACAAAACAAGCATCTGGTGAACTATTAAAAGATAATTCAAGTACATGTAATCTTATTCTTACCTGCTTCCCAAGGCCAGCTGCATTGCTATCTTGATTTGCTAAATTACTCTCAGCCTGTTGCAATTTGTTCTTATACTCCACCAAGTCCTCCTCAAAAACCGCTACTTGTGCATTCAGTTCATCAATCTTTCTCTGCAATCCTCGTTCTTTATCACCAAATTGTTTTCTTAACGCTGCTTCTTGCTCTTTCCAATCTTTCGCAGCATTGGACTGACTTTGCTCCTTCAGAACAGCCAGTTCCCTGTCATAAAAAGCTTGAGCTTTACTCAATTTAGATTCATAATCATCCACTAATTGTTTCTTTTCTGAATTCAATGTGTCACACTGTTCATGTAACTTACTGATTTCTGAATTGTACTGTGCTATGAGTTGTTCCTTTTCTTGCGACACATCCGACTGTGAGGCAGAGAGTTTATGCTGCAAATCGTTCAATTCAGAAGCATGTTTAGTTCTCAATTCGGACAACTGATTCGTTTTCTCATTTTCCAGCCTCTGCCTCACATCTTCAAATTGTCTAAATCGGTCCTCAAAATCCCTTTTCACTGATAATAAATCCTGCGATAGACTAAGAACTCTTTCTGAGTGTTCGGCTTTTAGCTGCGATTCCTTTGCCTCCGTTGTTCTCTTGTAGGCGTTGAATTCTTCCAACGCTTCGTCCTTGTGACTCTTGTTTTCCGCCAGAGCAGTTTCCAGGGACTGTATTCGTTGGTGGAGTTGCAACTCTTTACCCAGCTTACTTTGGTACACTGCCATTTTGTTTTTGGTTTCCGCAATAAGCTTCTGCATCTCCTCTTCGTGGCTCTCCTTGAGGTTTTGGACGGCTGTTTCATGTTCATCATTTTTGGTGTTGAGCGAATAAATAACCTGGAACAACAAAAACAGACAAACAAGAAATGTTAAAGAGCTCTAAATTTGAAATCATGACTTTAAACTTAGCACATGTTCACGTTGATTGTGTCAGGCCCAAGAAGAGATGATATTGGCAATCGTAATTCAGTGTGAATATGTCATGATTTTATGATGGTATGTATGAATCCATCAGGACAAGATATCCAGCAAAAAAAAATCAAGAGAGAAAGATATGACGGCGAGAACATGTGCTATGGTGTATACACATTACATCATGTGTAATTAAATCACACGCAGGGTTAGTTGCTCCGTAGCTTTGTTGTGAAATCACTCCAGTTTTCTATGAAGTGGACCATCGTCTTAATTTTCAAGTCACCCTAAGACCAAATTGTGAATAATGTAAGTTGTAATGATACAAATGTTATGAATGAATTATTAATTTCATTGATATTTTTAAAAAAGTAGAAAAAGTGCCATAAAATGCTCAATTTAGGGCATCGGATTTTTTAAAAAACTTCGCATGGACAGAACCCCTCACAAATACAAGCGACAGTTGACAAACCACTTGATTGACTTGAATTCAAAAAGACCAGTTTTCGTACATGTACCTGTAAATATGGATGTACACAGTGACAGGCTTGCACAGTGAGATCAGTCTTAAAAGTCTTTTGCATTCTTTTAAAAGGTGGTTTCCCCAGACAATGAGTTTGAAAATTTATGAAAATTGCGATTTGAAAGAAACAACTTTTTTTTGTAATGTAAAATAGGTTTTTTTCCTTCCTTCCATCCCAAAATTTCAAAACAATAAAAAAATGTTTGTATCAACTATCAATTACCACTAGTCGACTAATTCATTTCTACTACAAACCACACAAGTTTTCATTCAGAAGCTAGATTGCATTCAACTGTGTATAGTTTTTAAAACTTTTTTTATCTTCAAAATGGTTTAAATATTCTTGGAGGAAGTCATTAAATTTGGTCAAAACTGGAGCTAACTGGATAATAAGTTCATGTTTGGGACATTTTCCAGTGCCAATCAAACTTAAACAATAGTTGCCAAGATGTAGTCGAAGTCATGACTACATGTATTTGACACTATTAAAAAGTGGTAGTCGTGCAATGTGAATGTCAAGTAAGCTAATGTTGTGAATTTCAGAAAGTTTAGTTTGTGTGTTTATTTATCAGATCATGGAATCTCTACTAACTTCAGAAAACACATATTTCAAAAATCTTTTGAAAAGTTTTACAGTTATACATGTAGGCCTATATACAATATTTTTACTTTCTAGTAAATTCTACATCTAACCACAAATGGGATTTATTTATTTATTTATTTAAGCTTTCATTATACAGGGTAGCTTCTTCTGCTATTCTAGAAGGCCCTGTTTTAG
>JXSR01S018295.1:29743-41585 GCA_000969725.1 Ophiothrix spiculata
TTCACAAGACAACCAGAGAATACCAGAGGAAACGGCGATGTTGCTTATTGCAGCGGGCACGCTCTATCCAGCAATACAGGCACTCGCCCAATCGAGCGTACCGCTACATGCAGCAGTACGCTCGATCGGGCGAGTGGCCCCGACTGATTTAAATTAACCCTTGTCTTACCAAGGGGTGGGGTGGGGGGATGAGGGTGGTTACCCACCCCCTACCGGATTATTCCCTGTCGCATAAAAACGCAAACGAATACGACCTATAGGATATGGGTAGTTGTGAGTTTATTCTTTGCGGTCATTTTAGCGAAAAAGTAGGCATGGTGTCCCGTTAAAGTCGGAAGGAAAAGGGGGTGGTTGCCAACGGAATATTTGAAGTCGCCATTTAAAAAAATATCTGCATGGTATGGACCCAAAACTTTGGGCTATTTTTGGCGAAAATCGTGATTTTCCGACTCGCAAGTACTTATGACGTCATAATTACGTGACGTCTTGGCTGATATTCATATAAAAAGAGGAGACCCTACAAAAAATATGTTGGTAAGACAAGGGTTAAACTATAAAAAAATAATGTCAATTATAAATTCAACAAACACCTTCTTATTTATTTAAGCTTTCACTGTTATTGTATATTGTTACAAAAGTACCTTTCATAGAGTTATAGTACAGAAAAGATACTAATTACATAAAAATATAAATTCGACAGCGGAAAATATCAATATCTTTGCTGAAATTTTTGAATTGACTTATCGACACAATGATATGGTATTATATTTTTATTAACAACTAAAATTACATGTGTATCAAAACAACAACAACAACAACAACAGCAGCACATAAATGCAACACACAGAAGCCAATATCTTGCTGGAGCTTGTAAATATATGTTATAAATCATTCTCAGATTAAGTTTTGTTGATTGTGTTAATTAATCAGAAGAAAAGTAGGTTTGTGATCCAGACCCTTAAAGTCACCATGACGTGAATATATATGAGACAAGTAGATGCGTATCAACATTATATGCATAGCCTCTCGCCAAATCTGGGTCGAAAAGCACTCTGAACATTCATGATGCATTAATTAGTCATTGAAATAGAACACATGTACACTTAGAAGCTAAAACTTACCACTAACTGATGAGGGCGCCTTTTAACACAGCTTATAATTCATTTTATTTTTGAACTTTTTAAGCCAGGTCGAAAAAACCTGGTTAAAGTGAAATCTGCTTTCAATAGAAAGGGACCTTTGACGATTATTGCTTTCCTTTAGAAATACGATTGTTTGGAACATTCAGTACAAATTTCAAAAATTATATACAATGACTCATGTGGAAGAACTTCCTGGTAATTCAAAATCTCACTTAGACCATAAACGAATCTTAATGTCACCATGACCGAAATATGTATGAGACAAATAAATCAACAGTTTGTGCAGAGGCTTTTATCCAGGCCTGCTCTAGTCAAATCTGGGTTGAAAACCCCTTCACATGTTCTTGTTTTACACAAATACAACTTTTGTCTCTTCACATAAGCTAAAGAGCTTAATGTATTCTATATTCAAACAACGTTAGTGCTTCTTAACACCGGCCTTTCGAATGTAAGATTTATTTTCGAGTTGAATAAGCATACGAGTTAAAGTAGATCCAGCAATGCATTAGTAGATTGTAAGCCGTATTATCTTCCAGACTCCTAGTGTTACAACGTTTAAGCAGCGCTAGAAGTACATCTTCTTTAAGATGTCTTTGCTCTATATATTTAAATCGACCAAGTAGCAAGAAACTTAGAACCAAAATATCCACAGAGGCCAGATGTAACAAAACATTTCATTGTTGTCTTAGTTTTCTATTTTGCTGTTTTTAAGCACACAACATGATGTTAAGATCAAACAATGTATTAATTAGAGAATAAAAGTTACGATTTGGGGTTGCCCATTACGAAAAAATAATGTACGCCTACCCATTATGAGACGATAGATGAAAGGCAAAACAATAAATATTATCTTTTATTCTCATTCTTAGTCTAAAATTTGAGACATTTTCAGATCAAAAAACAATAGATATCATTATTGAGAAAACGTACACCCCTATTTAAACATAAAACATTCCAGTTCAAGTAAAGAATTGCGCGTCAGTTGTGTGCGTTTATCCACAACGCGCCACAATTTTCAACGCGTGAGCCAACTACGCGTAACGTTAACGCGCTGTCATATATGGTCTTATTATGGATGGCCAATATTATTCCTTATAAGGAAGTAAATTCACACTCATTAACTAAGAATAATCCATAATTGCACACTTAACAGAAATGCTGGTTTTATAGAATGTTGATCTACTCCATATTACAGGCGTTCATAATTTAGCTGAACACCTTCGTTCACCGACACGATTTTTCCTGTGGGATTTTACTGTCTGTATGATATTATTTAATCTATTATGACGTTTTTGTTTAACAGATATGAAGAAACCTAGACCCATAGATAAGTGCGATCATCATAGAGAAACATTCATTATTAATTTCTAAGCAGTTGTACTTGTGATAAATTAGTCTATTAATTAATTTTGAGCTTCATGCATGCAAGATTGATTAAATGATATTCTTCAGATTAAAGATATTTGGTAAAACTTTGCAAGGCTTAAAAATAAAGAGTGTTATCTTATCAACAGTTTATTTATAGGTTCCCGTCAACTCTTGAGCGTAAAACACTTAAAACATTCATCATGCATTAATCACTTATTGTTGCGGCTCCAAAATAAAACTCATGTAAAAGTTAAAAAACACTAATGAAGACGCTTTTCATACTGCTTATAATTCATTTTCTTTTTTAACGTTTAAGCCAGGTCGAAAATAAAACCTGGTCAAAGTGAAATCTGCTATCAGAAACGAACCGTTGACGATATTTCTTTTCTTTAGTAATAAGCTTCATTTGAAAATTTCTTTGCAAATGTCAAAAATCATATAAAATAAAAGAAGTAAATATACGTTCCGCTAATTCCAAATTTCACTTAGACCAATAACTGTTTTGTTCATACGAACCTTAAAGTCACCATGACCATATGTTTGAGACAAGTAGATTAACAGTTCTTTTTAAACTTTTAAGCCAGGTCGAAAATAATGACCTGGTCAAAGTGAAATCTGCTATCAGAAACGAATATTTGACAATATTTCTTTTCTTTAGTAATAAGCTTCATTTGAAAATTTCTTTGCAAATGTAAACAATCATTTAAAATAAAATAGGTAAATATACGTTCCGCTAATTCCAAATTTCACTTACACCAATAATTGTTTTGTTCATACGAACCTCAAAGTTACCATGACCATATGTTTGAGACAAGTAGATCAACAGTTTGTGCATAGGCTTTTGTCAAACTGGGTTGAAAAACCCTTCAAGCACTCTTGTTTTACACAAGTAAAACTTTTGTCTCCTTACATAAGCTAAAGATCTTAATGTATTATATATGCAAACAACTGTAGTGCTTTACTGCTAACACTTTAACTAAACCGGATGTAGCAAAATCTTCTCAACACCGGCGTTTCGAATGCATTTTTTTTTTCGAGTCGAAGTGGATCCAGCAATGTATTGGTAGATTGTAACCCGTAATTGTAACGTTTAAGCAGAACACGAAGTGCATTTTCTAAGTTGTATTTGCTCTAATAAAATCTCCCAAGTAGCAAGAACTTAAGGAGCTTGGTCCGATTACTTTTCAAACTTTTTAAGATTTTTGTACCAAAATATTGTTCAGATTTTTCTTATTACCCATGTGAAATTTCACGGCTGAGTTATGTTTCGTTTATATGATATATACGAAAATGTGTCTAATTATGATAAGCATACTTAATTCTACACAGTAACGTATAGGAGGCTCTAAAATATAAAAATTGTCCATAAAATCAAAATGGTTTGATTGATTTAGCTGGAATTTGCAACTTAGACCTCTTTATTGGTCATCTTTGATATGGCGTTGAAAACTAAATTTTGAAAAATCGGACCAAGCTCCGCATTATTTGAGAACAGATGTAAATGCAATATCAACAAAGGCCAGATGGAGCAAAACATTTCATTGTTTTCTCAGTTTTCTCTATCGTTGTTTTTAATCACGCAACATGATGTGAAATGGAATGAATAATTGAATAGAAGTTGGTTTCCTCTTTATGATTAGCCCTTGTTTCGGGCTCTCAATATTGTTCAATTAAGTATTACCATGTCTGGTACTCTTTGAATCTAAGCGGGCTCATTGCTGGGTCCGTTGGAGGGGAGATCAGCGGAACGATACTAGTTCTACTTCAGACGTGACATTAAATATAGAATATATTTTGTATGTTTGTTTCCATCTTGAATAATCTGCCATATCTCCGTATATGACAAGTCCAGGAAGTTGTGTTCCTTCATATTTGTAACTATACATGTAAACTTTAAACCAAGACCCCTTTTGTGTATATCTAGGTGATTTAGAGACAGCGGGGAACTTGAAAGCACACAAACATCTCGAAATTTGGTCCAAACAGTTGTAAAATAATACGGAGTTAAGGAAATTAAAATTGCCACAGTTTCTTCATTGCATCACCTTGACACTTACAATTTTACAGGGTTGTTTTACATAGTCTTGGTTATAGATTATGTCCAGTCACTTTTTTTGTATGTCATCCATAAGAAGCGTAGAGGGCCTGGAATCTCCACGCGGATATTCCACTCGTGACCGGGGATTTCTGACGGGGATTTCAGCTCAAGTATCAAGCACAGCTTGAAGTCAGTCCTGTACATTGGTGGTTTAATGGAACTTGTTGCTCATCGATGTGTTCCTCAGCCGTGAAGTCCTCGATAGAGTTCATATTTGAAGATCTTACCAAAAATGGCAAGTGTATAATACTTTCCCAGCGACGCTTTGACTGGACCACAGATCATCTCCATTTCGTGTCCCATCAATGAGATAACGTTGTCTTCAGGGCTTAGACTAAATTTGAAATATACTGCCAAGATGGACGCACCAGAGCAGCGGATGTACAGAGTAGGGTTATACTGAAGCGCGCATGCTATTAACAATTCATCCAGAAGAAGGTAACATTGCCTTCCGGGTGCTTAACATTATGGTGAAAAACAGCTCTGATCACCTCGGAAGGCAGCCTCCATCAGTACCAGTACACATGCATTATAGAAGCCTTGATAGTGTCATTGGCTATAGGCATCATTGGAAACAATTTTTAGCTCCACTATGACAACACTCACCTCCGTCGTGCTCGTACAGTCCGGACTTTCCTGGAAGATCCTGGTGTTGAGTTCTTGCCTTGTCAGGTATGATCGTCGGATATTAAACCTATTGAGAACATCTGGGTTAAGAAACATATTATTGGATTAACAGTATATGGTAATCATCATTATTAAATCTAGAAAAACAGTCATGATTAATTTCGGGGCATATTAATCACAATATTTGGTTATACAAAAACTCTCAAATTACATTAATGCAATAGCGAAATAAAATGCTTATACTTATCTGAATTTAGCATTAATGAGTTGTAAACAATTTAAAACAATCAACGAGTTCGCTTTTTCGTGATACTTCAAGTTGTACTGGTGATGGATTAGTGTTGAAATTAATTTTGAGCTTAATGCATACAATATTGATTCAATGATATACTTCATGTTAAAGATATTTGTTAAAACTTGCCAAGGAGTAATAATAAAGAGTGCTATCTACCGTAATTGTAATATATTTCCACATAATGTATATTACGTGTTAAAAAAGGTTGTTTTAGCAAAAAGTATATATGATTTTTGCCAATATATAGCATTTCTAAAAAGCACAAAGTAGTTATTAGTTTCTGTTCTCAGAACTTTCCCTCTAATTTTCAAAACAAATATGTATTAGAGAAGAATTCGTTACTTATACGCCGTAAAATACATAACAAAGAGACAATAAGGACTCTATTCTCGAAAGGTGTTTATCTAAACGTTGGTTAGACATAAAATGCTTTTAGTTAAAATCTGATTTTGGCCCCTTGAAGATTTCAACATACTTTGACTCTAATGACAAAGTTCTGGATGTTTGTGCACGTGTTCTTCTTGATCTTCTTGATGTTTTCACTGGCAATGTTCTGTTTCAGGTCAGAAATAGTCCAGGGTGTTGAGATGTACTATCATTCAGATAAACCAAAAAAGTAATGGGATGGACTTAAATCAATAGAGTGAAAGGGTCAGTGTTTCTTTGTCATGAGCGATATAATTCTTTATGAAAAAGGTTATTTGATAAAGCCATTCTGAACTGTTTAGCTGTATGACACGACATGATATCATGGTGAAGGGACAGAATTGTATCAACACTGGATGGTGCAGTGACTCAACCACTTTGAACTTTCACACTTCTTGTTATCCTAGAATGTTACTGATTGCATACTATTTGGTACCAAAATAATTCTACAAGTCTCCTCTATCAACACAGAATTGTAATACGAATCTAGATTTTAAAGTTAATAACATTTGAAAATGCAGTTAATTTTTGGACATCCTGTATATTCTTCTCACCCCCCCCCCCTATCTCTCCCTCTCTCTCATTTTCTCTAAGAGGTATGTGAATTTGTTACCTTTAAACAGTGTATCTAGCGACCAGTAATGTAAAGAAAATACGCAAGCTGTTTTCATTTAGTGTTGAAATATCTCTACAAACGCCTCGATTAATGCATAACTATTTAATCAAAACTAGAAACCTCGTATTTAATCACGAACTTATTTCTACATACTGGTTTCCATTTCCTATTCTTACATTTTCTCCAAACATTCAATAATATTTCAATATTCCAAAGTGATGTTTTGCATTGCAGCAGACATTGTTGTTCTTGAAAACAAATGTGCATGCCCTCGAGTATATTGCTTGCATTAATTCTGGTAAAACTGGAGCTGAAACGTGAAAACTATTGTAAGACAGAATCTGCTCTGCACCAACAGAATGAATTAGTGGTTTAATAAGTACAGCGCATCTATTTAGTGCATGATATAACTCCTAAATTAACATTGAGTATTTTTTGTTAAAGTTGTTGAATATAGATTAGATGAAGGAAAACATCTTGTTTTAGGAATTATTCACGAATCAGAAAAAAAAAATTACAACAGACATTTGTTTTTTTAAAAGCTTAGTAGACCGATGTAGTACTTTTCCTCCTGAACCTCATACATACGTTTAGATTTGTTATTAGTCTAATTGGTTAGAAGCATTTATGTCCTGGTTTATATCCTTTATAATTCAACCATAAAAAACTGTTTATGATTTATAGATGCTAACATCCGAGATTACTAAATAACATGTTTTTTGTCATTTGTATTTTTGTTCTGTACGGTAGTGTGGACATGCTGATTCTTTGACCTCTGAAAAAAATATTTAAAGCACCACTTGAAAACTTAACCGGCGTGGTTAACCGATTGTTCTGAAACCTGAATTAAGGTTTGACAAATCAGGCAAGAACGAACCAGTTCATGTTCTCTTATTTCATACTTATTTTCTTAGTTTAATTAAGAAAAGTAAAACATTATAGAGCCAGTCTTGGGATATATTTTGGTAAAGATATAGAGGAATGTAATAAACTAAATTGGGAAAACAGATTAAAAAAACTTGATCATGCACTAAAAGGGTGGAAATCAAGAAATCTAACGTACTATGGCAAAATAACAGTAGTGAACACTTTTGGTATCTCCCAATTATTATATACTGCTAGTTCGTTGCATGTTCCAGGGTATGTTATTAAAGATGCAAATAAAATGCTTTTTCAATTCATCTGGGGTTCAAAAATGGAAAAAGTGAAAAGAACCACTATAACAGGGTATATGGAGTACGGTGGTCTTAATATGATCGATATTCAAAATCAAATAAGGGCTTTAAAAATCAAATGGATATCAAAATTACTTAATAATGAATATATTGGGCTTTGGAAAAAAGTAGCAAATTTTTGGTTTGATCAAATTGGTGGATTGGAATTCATTCTTAAATGCAATTGTACAATTAATGATTTGGAACAAATTGTAAAAGACAAAATGCCAACATTCTACAAAGAAATTTTAGAATCATGGTTGATTTTGAGAGAAAATGTGTACTTTGTACCCCAAGAGACATTGAAAAATCAAGTGCTATGGAATAACAGTAGTATCAAGAGCAATAACAAACTTATTATGATAAAGAAATGGAAAGATGCTGGCATTATATATTTAAGCGACATTGTGGTTGGAAATCGATTTATAAATTTAGCTGAATTGAAACATCTTGTGAATTGTCCAAGAAATATTTTCAATCTTCAAAAAATAATATCTTCTATACCAAAAGAATGGAAACTACTGATATCGAGTGACAAATTTGATTCCAAAATTAGTGACTCAACATTTATGTTTCATTTTGGTCAGAAAGATGTACATATTTCGAATTTAACAACAAAACAGATATACAAGTTGTTAATGAAAACTGAAAGTGACCCAATTTGCATAAAGTACTGGCGGGAAAAATTTGACAGAGACACAAATGTGGCAAGTGTTCAATATTGGAGATACCTCTTTACCTTTAAAATCAAAAATAGGATAGAAAATAAACTTGGACATTTCCAGTATAACCTTTTGTTTAACCTTACTCCTTGTAAGAAGAACTTACTTAAATGGAAACTCAGTAATTCTGACAAATGTAATTTCTGTAATGTTATTGATGATTACAATCATTTTTTTATAACTTGCAAGAAAAACGCGAAATTCTGGACCTTTTTTAAAGAATGTTTGCTCGTTGTGATAAACAAGAACTTCAATATAGCTCTCAAAAATATCATTCTTGGGTGGGATCTTGACCAAAATACTTACTATTTTCCAAATATTATGTTAATGATTGCAACATATTCGATTTACAGTGCAAAGATGAAGTATTTCGAAACTTCTTATTTTCCGCCAATATCCTTAATATTTAATTCATATACTCAAAAATTTAATGTTACGTTCAAAAACACAAGGAAAACGCCAAAAACAATTTTAGTGGATATGAAATATTGGGAAAAATTAACAACTCATCTTAACATTAAATAGATATTTTCTGTGTGATTATATGCATGTATATGAATACTAACAAAGAGCTATTTTTATTTCAAAAGGTCACGATTTTGTTAAATTTCCTTTGACGTTCTCATCTTATTCTGTTTACATTGTTTAAAAAAAAAAATATCTTTAAACCAAAGTATTTTCTTCAAGCTCATCCCTTTTTTTTAAATATTTACATCCACGTGTAAATGTAATTTGAAAAAAACCCACAAACAAACAAAAACACTAAAAAAGTGCTGAAAACAGAATGATTTGAAAATTAGTGATGGAAAACGAAATAATACATATAATATGTTTTATTATTATGCATTTATGTAATAGAGTATGTGGAAAGCAGGGGTCTGGTGCAGAGTCTCTGTATCTTTCTCCAACCACCAGACCTAAGTACAGGGAATAAAAAAAAAAAAGTGAAAAAAAAAAAAAAAATAGAGCCAGTGACGTGGTTTTATGAAACTAATTGCGAAAATGTGAAGGTAGATTTTGTTTTTGAACCATACTGTATTACATTGAGTAAGCCAGACCAAGTTTCTAGGAGTGCTTATTAACGATTGCCTAACCTGGAAAGCTCACAGTGACTGTGTCTCTAAAACCTTATGTAGAAATATTGGTGTCATGAACAAGTGGAAGCATTTCGTTCCTCTATGTATACTGCGAACTCTATACACATGATTATGCCTTACCTTAGCTATGGTATTCTATTCTTATCTGGGGAGATACCTATAAAGCATACTTGGATAAATTGGTTAAACTACAAAAATGGGCAATGCGGGTTATAACCAACAGTAATTATAGATGTCACACCGGTCCATTGCTTATTCGTAAAATCCAACATTTGACCCTCCGTGTTTTCAACAAAATAGATCTTGTCGTCTTTATGTTCAGATACTCAAACAATAATATTATCAGGAACAAATGATCGTTCTCTGATCATACCATCAGATCTAATGGTCCTATTCTTTGGAATTCTTTAGATAAATCCCTGAAAAATACAAAAACCGTAAAACACTTCCGGTCACAATTTAAGAGACTGTTAGTCTCACAATATAAATAATCACTCTTTCCTCTCTTTTTTCTCACGTGTGACTGGATTCCTTTGCTTGTCTTATTGTTTAGGCCTATCCGTCTCCGTTTTTAATGTTCTCTTCGGGCTTATTTGTTTCGTTTATTATCATGTTCTTGTAATTTTCATGTTTCTATGTTACACAGGGCATTGCTATTTACAGACCTCCTTGGTCTTCCAGTTTTAAATTGTCCTCCATATTGTCCTTTGTATTTTATGTAGATATGCGGATATGTTCGTTGATTTGCTTGTTATTTTACATGTATATATGGAAATAAAGATTTGAGATTTTGATTTATGTTTTTTAAATCTTAGTCCTCCTAATTTTCCACCCTTAACGGTTTATCACCGATTGTACAAAATAGGCAAAACAAAAACATTTAAGTGATATCTTTTGCAGTAATTTTGATGAACATTTATCATAACAAAATTGGGATTATTCACAGACTAATAACGTATTGCTGGAAACTAAATGACACTTTATGTGTCATATGAACTTGTCAGTAGTTCTTTTGAGGTTTATTAGATTTGGCAGACACCATATACTATTTATTTTATTTTGTTTATTTATTTATGCTGTAACCTTGTAGAGGGTTGTGATCACCTCTGGCCGTAGGCCTTTCGATTACATCCCCCATATCGTGTCTGTTCTTAATGTATTTTGTATGTCGATATGGAAAATAAATTGATATATTATTATATATATACATCTAAAACATTTTACCCAAACACTGGAATGTTGTTCAGTTCAAGAGACAAAAGTTAGCCAAATTAGTTATAAATCTTATAAAGCTTCAAACAGCTCGAGAAAGTTCAAAATTTGAAATACTCACGGCGTAATATATTACTTTACGTATCTAAAAATCCAAAAAGTAAATTATATAATGTACAGATGTAAAACACGAGAATTTAACACTGTCTTCTTCTTAGGTTATGATTTGTAACAGAGATTAAACGTATGTACATGTCAAAGTTATCGAAAACGAATGCATCGTATGTGGTTTAATAAAATAATAAATAATATCCAGCATTTATATGCGCGCTCTTTACCGTAGTATCAAAGCGCTTAACATCATTACGCTGTTATTAGGAAATCGTCACTATCATTTCACCTCAACTAGATCGCAGTCTTAAGACGCCGACCTATCGGAATTTAGATTGTAGTATTCCTTTAATAGCTCCCCAATGCGCTTGGGTCGACGAAGCAATCGAGCTTAAATGTCTTGCCCAAGGACATTACCTGTTAGCCATAGCAGGGTTCGAACTCGCGACCTCACGATTCGGAGTCCTGCACAATTCCACTAGAGACAACACGAACTCTCTAAAATTCATTGATATATTGATCTATATCGGCTTGGTATTCGGGGAATTGTGTATCAATTCAAAAATGCCATATGTGACCGTCCACCCCAAAGCAACAGTAAATGCCAGCTCTTATCATTTTCACTTTTTTAATTATTTGCAAAGATCATGCTTTAATGATTAAAATGACACCTTAATGAACTTCACCTGATTTCCAAAAATCAAGTTATGGTCCGTCAAAGGTTGTCAGGAAGTAAAACGTATAACTGAGATAAACGCGTTCAAAGATAAGTAAGCCCTATATTTTCTGTTGATCGTCTTAAGAAAATGCAAATTTATTTCACATTTCCTATCATTTTCTTGAAATGAAACTTTGCTGGTATTTTGTAGTAAGTACTAGGATTGAGAATCTGTCAAAAAATCAATTTCGGCAAA
>JXSR01S018298.1:1097-25109 GCA_000969725.1 Ophiothrix spiculata
GACAGAAATGGCTAAATTTGGGCCCCCAATCGTAAAAAAAAATTGCAAAGATTCATCTAAAAAACAAAGTAACGAATCCGTACCAAAACAACGGCAATCGAAAGATACAACAACAGCGAAAAAAGTTACAGAGCGATTTTTTACGATTACGGCTTCAAAAACGTTCCATAACGTTTCAAAATGATGGTAAAACAGTGTTGCTACAAACCGTGCCTGATACCGTGAAGTCATTCATGATATAGTGTATTGCAGACAGACATAGGTGCAGCGATTGGGCGGGTGCGACCAAATTCTGCACAAGCCATTATAATACCGCATCGTGAAAGAGTGAAAAGTGATGGCATTAGCTTCCCCGTTCTTACGAACGAGGGGAAGCTAAAAACTGCCACTAGATGTCGGCTACTAAGTGACAAAAATAAGCTGAAGCAAAAATACCATTTACCTGCATTTATCAATATACAAATAGAATTGACACTGCAGGCAAAATGCCTTTCAGAAACACTATGGGCAAGGAAGGAAACAAGGAAAAAACTAACTCCAAAGCAGGAAGATTATACAGTTTGCCTCATAGCTAGAGGAGTTGATTGGCCCCAGGCTTGATGCACTTGTGCCTAGCAGATAGTAAATCCTGCACTTGCTATCTCTAAGACACAGCAAAATGATAGGTCAATCCAGAGTTGACAACAGGCAAAAAACACACAACAAATCTGAAGGTGAAGGATAGGAGCAAAGAACTAATGGCAAACTGGGAGATTTTTATCACTGATTTGTCTCATACACAGGGAAATGTGCCACTCAGGATGTCATTGGCAGATCTGTCTTAAGGTATAGAAGAGAGATGCCTTAGAGCCATGATAAGGCCATGATATTTTGTAATATTGTGATTGCTCAATTAAATTGCCTCAACTCATATGAAAAGAATTGCCTGGAATTACCTGAAGAAATGAGGTGATATTTTATTAAAGGGGCATTGAACAAATTTTTGGAATTTTATTTATGGATGATTTACACTTCATATGCTACAAAATAACCGTCAATTACCAGATATCGGAAAAATTTTGATCAAAACCTTCGGAAAAGTCAAAAATTTGAATTTTATTTTGTTTGTTGATCTTGGGTATGAGGCTATTCTCTAAACATATTTATTGATGCTATATATCAAGAAAGAGCAAAAGATTTGTTTGTAAAACATTCCTTTCACATCATAGATTGCAGATAAGTCGAAAGAAGTTTGATGTTTGCATAAGATCTCCTGAAAAGGCCAATTTTTAAAAAATTCAACTATAGAGGCCAGTATTTATTGTTGTCGACAACGATAATTGAAAATAAAATAATATCTAAGTATTTTGATATAAAGGGTTTGAATTTGGCAATGAAACTTTGCATGCTGTCATTATTACCACTAATACTTAAAAAAGATGCAAAAATCTTAATATATTTGGGTAAAAGTTTGGGGATAATGCTGAACTTGTCCAATGCCCCTTTAACAATACACTCGCGGTCTAAAGTATTTCTGCACAAAACACTTTATTCAGCCATATCTCACAAGGTGTTTATAAGGAAACCATCTGGAAACTTACGTTACTTTTGGTCAGATCTGGTAGGTAATCTAGTTAAGTGTAAAATTGAGCTCCAAATGGGATCAACCCCCTCACGTACGGGTAGGGAGCAACAACACAAATGGGTCGAGAAACGTGAATTTTAGGAACGCCTGGGTCAAATTCACTTCACCGCTCAAGTTGAGTGGTCATATGGAATGTGTATATGTAATAGAGTGACAAGCAGGTGATTAAATGTCCTGGTCACGCTTGAGTGCGCCAAGAGAATGCTTGGAAGCAAACAAAAATGATCCTTCAGCGCCCCACCAGTTTACAAAAATAGGACTGTGATGAATGTGGAGTGTTTTGTGACGGTATGTGACAGATTGAAAACCTCTTAAAACCTTTTGAAATGTCATATACCGCCAGGGACCATTTTACCTTTACCACAGCCCTATTTTTGTAAACTGGGGGCGTTGAAGGGTCATTTTTCGTTTGCTTCCAAGCATTCTCTTGGCGAAGTCAAGAGTGACCAGGACATTTAATCGCCTGCTTGTCACTCTATTACATATACACATTCCATATGACCACTCAACTTGAGCGGTGAAGTGACCTTGACCCAGGCGTTTTCAAATCAAATTTGACCTAAAAATTACGTTTTTCGACCCATTTGTGTTGTTCCCCCCTACCCGTACGTGAGAGGGTTGATCCCATTCGGAGCTCATTTTTACACTTAACTAGATTACCTATCAGATCTGACCAAAAGCAACGTAAGTTTCCCGATAGTTTCCTTATAAACGCCTTGTGAGATATGGCTGAATAAAGTGTTTGTGCGGAAATACTTTAGATCGCTTAATGTGTATATCATTATTAAGGCATACATTAAAAATTGACACTGTACTGAAAAATACCCCAAAGTATTATGAAAAGGAAGAAAAGGAGGAAAGAATTATCTCTGAAAGGAAGATTTGTACCATTTACCTCCCAACAATATGCATTTGGTCTTGGGTTGGGTGCACTTGCTGTAAATCCAGCATTTATTTTCTCTGAGGTAATTGATAATGATTTGCCAACAATGCTGAGACTACAGGAAAATGCCCTCAAGAAAAAGGAAGGAAAGGAAAAGGGAAAGAAGCTTGAAGTAACTCTAAACTAGGGAGATTTTGTTTTTGTCTTGAAGCTATAGGCAGTTGACTAGACTTCAGGCTGGGGACATTTTCTGTGCCTTGGACATATTGGTAAATGCTGGAAGGGATTGTTAAAGTCTCTGTAATGAGTTCACTTAGTGCTTACGCCAAGTAACAAGATTTCTGCACAATTGATAAATATAGGATTATGTGACAAAACTGGAACACAAAACTGATACTTTTTTCCATAAAAGTGACTTCTTTTTTTCCAAAGTTGTATCTCCATTTAAGGTGTTTTTCAACTAATTTCATCAACTAAACTCCTGAATAAAAATACCTCTTAATATTACAAAATGCTATTCTTGGCATCTACATGTATCTAGCCTGAAGGGACATTCTTCCTCCAGGTGACTTCAGAGCAGACAAAAATAAACACTGACGTGCGCTCGCTCAACGCTAATTGCGTTTACGATATTTACCAAGAAATTATTGCTGGATAGAGTAGGACAAGATTTGACAGCTTCTGTTTGTAGGAACATTGGATTTAGATGCCCTTGATTGCATCATTGTTGTGCTTATTCATTTTTTTTGTGTGTGATTCAGTGGCGTAAAGGGCTGCCTTGACCTAAGTGGGCCGTTCAAGAACCCCAGACCCCACATGGAAGATTGTTTTGCTATCTTTGCCCATTTGACTTCACCATTGCCTTGTATTATTACGATTATTTTGGTAAATGTTGTTGACCTCTCCGTCTTTGTGTGATAAAGCCATGTCAAACTAATTCTGTGATTTGCAAGTTAGAACCTGTAGCGTTCAAGGTGCCAAATTTCACCCTAAACATTGTCAAATAATTGCATCAATTTTAAATGTTATCTTGGTATGAAATCTTAAGTAAATTGACTTGCAATCACTCATATTGACTCTGCTTTGTATTTGGTGATGTGTGTGTATGGTGTGAAGAAATTACTTAATCAAGTGGAGCGGTGTAACACTTTCTTGTAGAAGTTATTGTTGGAGATATGAGGTGGGAGCAAATGCTGTGATCAGTGATCACATGTCATTGTGAAGAGTAAAGTATGTAATCATTGACTGGGATTGACTCTAGGAGCATGCTAAAGTCAACTTCTAATGCTTATTGAATTGTAAAACCAGACCAGGTGCGTAGCCAGGATTGCGTACCCCAGGATGCACAATAAATCCTATTCCAAATCGGCGACGGGTCCAGGGGCTGCAAGGGGTACCTGCCTAAATCGAACGGGTTGCCAAATGTATTATTTCCAGTAATTAAAACTACTGCCCCTTTTTTCGTTGTTATCCCATTGGTTTTATTTCTTCTTTCTTTATCCCATTTTTGTTGTTGTAGCCCCCGGGTGCGTGCGTCCCTTCCGAACACCCCTGGCTACGCCAATGCAGACTTTTAATCTCATCATATTATCATAGATTATGTGTACGTGTGGAAATAGCTGATATGAGCTGAAAAGCTTCCATATCAGCTGCACATAGAACATTAAGAGGTTTGTATTTCACTGCAAGTTAATGGACCAAAGAAAAATGATGTTATTTACTTCCTCTATAAATCACGGTTGCACCATTTTGCAAACCCTATAATTTTCAAACTTGGAGTACTCAGGCTGTTACAACAAATATCAGGTATAATTTGTTTAAAGATTAAGGCAATATCTACCTAGCAAGCTCAAATTACAGACATATTAGAAAAATTTATAAAATCTTACAATCTAAATATAAGGAAGATATAAAGGGAGATATCAGAACACCTGAAGCGATATGGCTTAAAATAACAATGCTGTCATCTTGCGCGATGTCTCATAAAAGACTAAGTGAAGATAATTACTCTATTGAATCCACTGTTCACAATCAATGTCACTTGCTTGTCAGTGTTAATTACTGTATAGTCACCTCGTTAACTCTGCTTGCTTGCTTCTATGTGCTCAATCACCTGTAGGGAATTTCCCTCTAGGGCTAATTGCATGATAATACAGTGTGGGGGGTTACCCTAAGGGTGAATTGCATGATAATACATGGTGTAGGGAATTACCCCTTAGGGCTGTGGCTTTACAATGTATCCGTGCTATTTTGAGGTCAAATGAGATGTACTTGGGCATTAAACAGGGTGTTGTGTGTGATTTTTGTCTTGATGTAGATGCATTAATGCATTGTCAGATCAATCTGTGTGAATTAATTCATTTACTCAATTTTGTTAGAAATTAAAATTCAGTGCTGCAACAGTTAGAATCTTTTCAATGGGAATTTACCTCGGTGATGTGATAAGATCAAGATTACCAGAGGAATAGCTAAACTTTTAATGGGAGAGTGACACTTTACTGTCAAGTTGAAATAACATAGGTGGTGCATTGGGGGTGTGTGTGAAGCGAGTACAAGCAACCCATGTTGTTTTTTTAATAGCCTATTCATCCTGGTCCTTCAGTTCTAGATATGCCCATTGAAAAGGTCACCATCCAAATTTGTCCAATTTGGTTTTTTTAAAGACATTGAATACAATAGTTATTTCCAATAGTTTCACTTTATTTGATCCTGTTCTAGCTACCAACAAACATTTGATTGATCCCAGATACCTTAGTCTGACAATATTTGATTTTAAATTGACAGAAATAATGGTTTTTGCATTTTCCTTATGTGCGAGTCCTTTCTTTTAGATATCTTCCATACAAGTTTTCATCTTAAAATCTCAATTTTATCAAGCCACCATACAGAAAGCAGTCTAAGTAAAACGTCAATATCTTCTAAGTGAACATCTCCTTTCCTATCTTAAAGAAAAAACAAAAAACCTTGTTGGATTTAAAGCCATCTCTATAGACACATCATGAGATGAATTTGTAACTTATCATCTCCATGGTGATACAAAATCTAGTTTTGTTCAAATTCTTACCAATCCTCCAATTTTAAATACTGAGCATCATAACAAAAGTCAATATTTACATTTAACAAAAAAGTACAATTCACCATCTCCATAAATTTCTTTAAAACACATCAAAAAGCGAGTTGAGATGCATCGTAAGTAGAATTTGCACCTCATCATCTCGATGCTGATAACAATCTATGGATTTGAACAAATTCTTATCAAGCCTAAGGATCTTAGCAACTGACCATCCAGAGCATCAATAAAAAATCAATATTTACATTCCACAAGCCCCACTACATCAAGTCACACACTTGATGAAATGGAAAATGCCCTTGTATCGGCAAAACCAACACCAATGATCCTAAGAATACCGCTATTGCCTTTCGTAAGCTTCCTATATGCATTCATGACAATACCTCACTCACAAATCAAACAAACTTCTACACAAATTGCCCAGTTTGCTCTGAGACCTGCAATTGTAAACGATTTCAATGCAGTCAAAAGAAATTGCTCCTATTGTAATCATAGAGTCACGGTAGTGGAAGAACACACTTTTTAAGGACCAAAGATGATTACCATGGATCAATACTCTGCCGTGCCAGTCCAACTAGCCTAACCGGGCAGATATATGAAAACAATTGTCCTCTTTGATCGTCTCCCGAGACAGCGTTACCATGACAACCAGCAGTCAATCATCGCTACAAGATAATCAAAATTGTTCAGATTTGCTTCCTTCAAATAACTTGAGGTAGCAACTGTCATGACTAGTATTGATTTTTTTTCTTTCACCAAAGCTTAAAAGATTTTTTACTTAATGTCATCCAACTAATTTGAGAATGCTTTTGGTGGCATTGCATGAGGTGGGTCAAAAATGTGTTACATGGTCAAAATGGTCAAAAAAACCCATTTTTTGATATGATGTTAATACTATTGATTTCTTTCAATTCAAGTAACTTTTTAGCCAAATATCACTTTTGTTTTGGCATAATGAGCTAATTAATGGTTAATTACTCCATAGACGGCACACGTTTTTCTCAAAATTGCCTGTTTTTACTAATGCAAGTCATAAATTGGAATGATTAATGGTAAACAGTTCATTTTTTCAGGATATGTTATAAACACTTTAATAGTTACTTTGATGCATTAAACTTGAAACAGAACCCTTAGGGTCATGGTGTTAATGACCTTCAATTAATTAGAGGCGGGCTATACAAGGGGAGAAAATGGTGATGTTTCAAATCATTCTGTCCTAATTCTTATTTGATGCAGCTTGATCCTCTGAACATTTTGACACCAAATTTGTCAAAATCAGACAAAAAATGAGAAGGCGCTGCTCAAAGAAACTGATCGAGGGGGAGGGGGTCTGAGGAAGGTCTAAAAATGATAAATTTGCCAATTACTGTAATTATATACACAATTTTAGCCATGCTGGTGACTATCTGTATGTATTTGAGGTCACAGAATCCATTTGTGAATGTTTCAGTAGTGTCAAACCTTCCGAAATGGTGATATTGTCTCAATTTGGCTATCTACCGCATCCGTAGGCACCACATCCGTAGGCACCACCACCCTTGTACTGCCAAGTTCAAACCATTGTCTCTCTTAAATTATGTAACCCATGAAGACCAAATTACTGCCACAAATAGCAGCAAGTGTAAGCTTTCAAATGAGACATTAAACAAGTCCATATGCCAAGGAGTCGTGAATTTACATCAAATTAAGTTGGAGAACCCATGAAAAAATGTAACAACACCACCTTTTTAGCATATCCACCTAATGACATTGACATGCCACCTTTTAGAGAAATTTTATCAGAGTGAATTGAGTCTTATTAAGTTTTATTAACAAACAGTATTTCAAGGGGAAAACAGGTATGATGTTACTCAATTATGGAGTTATTTATTTTTAGAATGTTCTTGATTTTTACGGATTGTGAGGCAACAGTCTGAATTATCACTACTAAACTGTAAGAATCATTGAGGCCTGATTTATTACTTGAACTTGAACTTCCATAAATTCATCAGATAACGTTTGTAAACAATTTTTACTAGCAGCAAAAACTAATTAGATTTTCTCCATTATTCCATCAATTAAATGAGTTGAATCTAGGTCAACATGCTCCAGAATTACATCACAGAAAACTTGAGATTCTGAATAGGTATCTCTATTAACCACTGTATATGATGTTTTCTACTGAAGATAGCAGATCAATCAGGTAACTCTATTTAACTACTGTTTAATTATGCTTTCTACCGAAGATAGCAAATATTAAAATATAATTTCTTGGACAATCACTGTATGAATCTACATCAAAAGTACAAGGATCACTTAAGCATGCTTTGCTATGGCCCAAACTTTACCTGTTTACATTTTTGACAATTTTGACAATTTCTAGCTTTTTGCTGAGATAGCATATAAGCATCTTGTAAAACTTGTTTGAAATTTCCATTTTTTTCAGTAAAATATAAATTTCATCATAAACTTCATGCTTATATATTAATGTTTTTATCTTATTTAGGTGATGCCAAAAAGATAAGACAAACATAGCATAAAATGACTGATGCAGGATTTGAACCTACGACCTCTGGCTGACCCAGTGCTCTACCAACTGAGCTAATCATCTCTATTTCATCAATGCTTATCATCTTTGTGGCTTCACCATGGTGCATGAATGAAAAATGGATTAGAAAAATGATGTATCAACTTCAACAAATGTTAGAAAATTTAAAAGAAATGATAATAACAACAAATGCCAGGTTAGTGCCATATATGTGCTTGTAAAGATGAACTTATCAAATCAAAAATAAGACAAACAATCAAACTTATTAGTCAGCTCACTTAAATAAAAAACAATTCTTTGTTAAGAAGATGAAAATACACGTTATTAGATAATAACAAGAGAAACCATTCCCTTTCCAAAATAAAAATGAAAATCTTCAACTTTAAGAAAATAAACTGTGTTAAAAAAGTATTACGAAACTATTTAAGAACAATATAAATAAGATAATCAAAATAATATTAAAAAGAAGATAAAAATATAGAAGACATGCAAATTGAACGAAAACTTGGGTCAAAGTCAAATTTACAATATACATGTAAGAACTTATTTCTACAAATCCTCAAGGAAACACATATTCATTCCTCATATTTAAACCCGAACATTTAATAAAATCAATAGCTCTTATTGTAACAGATGGTCCATTGTGAATTAATCCTTGATTAGTGCCAACACAGCAATTAACAAGACAGGTTAATTACTAAATAAAAACCTCCATTATGAATCTGTTGATCATTTGAAGCACTTTAGACAACTAATGTCAGGTTTCACTAATCACAAATGTCCTTAAAATAATAAGAATACAACATGCCTACGCCCATAGAAATAATCTTATTGGACGCAGGTTCAATTAATTAAAAATAAAAAACCTTGGTTTATGGATCTGTTTTTCATAAGTAGCATTCATTATGTTTCACAAATCACAAAATGTCCTCAAATTTTGAGGAAATATGAAAATAACACCACTTATTTAAATTAAATCTAATTTTACCTGAATCTATAGTCAAGTTCAAACATTTTCCAATGAGAAATATGACTGTCCATCCCAATATAGCTGGAAATGCATCTTGTTGTCATTTTACTTGTTTAAATATTTGCAAAAACTATATTAAAAGGATCAAAATGACACCTCAATCAACTTCACTCGATTTCCAGAAGTCTAGTTATGGTATGTCAAATGTTGTCAGGGAGTAAAATGTTTAACTGAGATAAACACGTTCAAAGATCAGTAAGTCCTATATTTTCTGTAGATTGTCCTCAAAATATACAGAATGAGATATATTTCATATTTTATATTTCTGATTACTTTCTAGAAATGAAAGTCAAACTTTGCTGGTTGTTTGAAGTATGCACAAGGATTGTGAATCTGTCGAAAAATTCTATTTTGGCAAATTATGACTTTGACATGTATTTTCACCTGTCGCGCAAAATGAAGTTTGCTGCATTTACAGCTCGTTTGGGACCGACAATCACAAATACATTTGTATTCATTCATGTGTGCAAAACATGTCCAGTTTATGGTCACATGACCAACATTTTTGCAGCATGACACACAAGAATTAATATAAAAACTGAAGCGTTTGTAGCACGTACTCATAACCGTCATGATTGGAGCCCCGTTAAGTGACAGGTCTAAGAATCATCATCGGGCACATCACTGGCTACCAAATGACTCAGTCGTTAAATAAACACTGGGAAATTCCCTAGTGGGTCTGAGTAGATGTACCTACATAAGCAAGCTATGTTCCCTGTATGTAATACTATCTTCAAATTTATAAATGAGAGATGGGAAATTGGCATATCGCCAAATTGGAACACCATTTGGTTGGATTTTTTGGAGATTGGGGGAAGGGGTACCTTGGGACATTTAAGTTGTAAACATATAGGCCTATATGAATCAACTATTTATTAAAAGAACATTGCTAGTTACTGACATTTTCTAACCAACATTCTAAACAAATATGTCATTTGTAAGTATACACTCCTACTTACCAACTAATTCGGTAAGGAGATGGACATTAACAAAAAAGTGCACCCATGAATGGAAATTTAATAGAAAAATCTTGAGAGTATCCTTTTTTCACACGGAGGGTTACCAGTCTAATTCTGAGTCCCCCTCCCCCATCCCCCCACTTTGCAGTGTCCAAGGCAGTGGGTATATACCATGACAATTGTTTCATATTGGTGAAGATTTTCAGTGTTGACTGATGAATTATCTGTATGTAACGAAAACAACCAAGCTGGGGCAATAAATCCTTATAGGGCTGGTTGGATTACAGATTATTTCATCATTTCAGGATTTGGGTTTTGATGCACCTGTTAATGGCTAAATTACAACGACTGAAGAGTAAAAAAAAGTAAAAGTAAACTCTTTTTGTATTTAAATTTTGAATTGCATCTGTTATTCTAATTTGGGTGCTGTTAAGTTTATAAATATTTCATAAACCTTACATAAAACATATTTACATTTTTGAAAGATTATTTTGAAAATATCATAAAGAATATATATATTTACATCTTCCCATCATCGCCATCCATCATTTACATTTCACAACTCTCTATGAATTTTTTTTAGAACTCCTGAATTGGTGTATTAGTAAAAATGTGTCACATCCTAGTCACATCAAATCAAACGATTAAACCGACTTGCTTGTTCTCCCTCCATGATTTATTTGGGCTCAATTTTCTTCCACACTCATCACATCATTAACATACTATGGATCTTCATTCATAAATCTTTATCACTACACAGAATTTATGAATGGAAAATCATATTATGATAATTGCTTGATTGCATTACGTCATCGCATGATTATCATACTATTGGAGTTTCCATTCATGAATTTTGGCTACTTGCTACTAGTAATGATGCGTCACAGTGAAAAAAAATGATATCCTCATGATATTTTGTTCACCTTTTTGCTTAATGTTAGTCATAGAGCAACCCTGGTCGTCATAGTGTATGAGTATAACCAATCAACACATATTTATAAGTTTAAAGAGTGAGTAAATCTTGCATCAGCCCAGGAAAAATTAATGGAATCCCTATTTATTCATAAATTCACCACTCACTTAAGAATTTATATCACAAACACCTTAAATACCTTAATTCAAATTGTAAACAAATTGATTGGGTGCTAAACAGAAACATATTCCAGGTTTGATCATAAGCATGGTCGATAATTCGATATATCGAGATATATCGATTTTTTAAAAACATCGATATTGCCGATATTGGATTTCAAGGTTTATCGATATATCGTACTTGCCGATATTTTGAAAATAATATCGATAAATCGGGTGTACGATATTTCGACAGTTAATGATATATCGTACCCATCGATGTTTTGAAAATAATATCGTATAATCGGGCGAATGATATCTACAAATCCAGCTATAACTATCGATAAATGTAAGTATTACTCACTCATTAGCTCATTGTTAACTTAGCTCATGTTAATTATTTCATTCATATCATGAACAATTCCTTTGAATGGTTCAAAATATCAACTTTTATGAAGGTTATAAGTTTGAGTCAATCCATTTGTTAACAAAATTAAATGTCAATAACGTAGTCTTGAATCTTGAATGCATGCGTGTAACGTATCGGCCTTCACGTATCACCGGGGAAATATGTTCAACTAGCAGCGATGTTTTATGCCTGTGCGTAACTATTATTGCAACTTCGATATTTAATATTTCTTGGCACATACACACTAGTCAGTTAAAAAACTGTCATAAATTAATGATGATATCCTTTATTTTAAAAATGTTATTCAGTTTTAGATGTTATATCGGAGTTACAAAATGATCACATGTCGCGCCAACACTGTAATCCATCGATGCACATAATGTTTTACAATGACTAGAGTGACATTGTTTGCTCGTGATCGTGCCGATTATAAACCAAAGCCTTCTCGGGGAAAATGGACCGTGAAAAGTAGAAC
This sequence comes from Ophiothrix spiculata, assembly GCA_000969725.1. Lineage (NCBI taxonomy): Eukaryota > Metazoa > Echinodermata > Ophiuroidea > Amphilepidida > Ophiotrichidae > Ophiothrix > Ophiothrix spiculata. Next base: position 13,146 of record JXSR01S018298.1, read on the forward strand.
TAGTACCGTTCCCACAGACCTACCCTCCCACGGACCCAGCAATGAGCCCAGCCAGCGCGCGTAGCGCGCTGGCTTGATTCTCTGCAGAGGGTAGTGGACAGCTCTGAGCAAGAGCTACGTGAAAAGCCAAATTTAACTGAAAATAAACTATAACATTGTTGCTAAATTGCTTTATTTATATATGTTTATATCTTTTGTCCATTTATCAGTCTACCTCAGTGGTTCCTTTTAAGATCAGTTACAGAAATGGTATCAGCTTTCCTCTACCCCCATCTCAGCTAAACAACAACTAAAAACGATCTTAGTAACATACACAAGTTTAATATATTGTTTTAAGAAATAAAAACGTTTTATTAGAAAGAATGTTTATTGCACTTATTTACTTTTTTCCATTTGGAAATAATTACTGCCTTACAAGATGTTTAACTTCAACGTAGTTGATTTTATTCAGCTTCCAAGCCGCCTTTCGTCGTCCGGTACTATCTGGATGTAAACATGACGTAATCGTCAGGTCAAAGTTCAATTACATTCATAAAATGGTCAGTCACGTGATGATACGATGACGCATGCAATTCACTGTAAGAGTAGGCCATCGCCGTCTGGAAGCACGATTTCGGCAATGTTTTTCATCATGATCTTAACACGGTATGTATTTGTGTATGTGAGACCAAGAAATAATATGCTTCTTTTTCATAAAAATGTTCAATTTTCAATGCTATTTTGAAAAGAAACTGTGATATTTACGAGGGGTATGAGGAATTCTGCAACCAAACTGTGCTTCGTAATAACAACACGGAAGTTAGGGTCGCCACTCGCCAGTGTTCGTTCGTTACGCATTGTAATTTATTCGGTTGGCGAGATAGAGAAAACATCGATATATCGATATATATTGATAATTGATTGCAGATATATCGATATCGGAAAATAGTCAATATCGACCAAACTTATTTGATCATATGTTTTACAAAATTGAACATATTTGGAAAAAATAAGATGGTAAACAAATATTTGTATGTTTTGTGTGTGAGTAAATTGCACATCATCAGAAAAACTATCCAAGTCTCCATCCATTCATGAATTTCCCACCCACGCATGTAGTTTACTCACTTATTTACACTTATATCTGCGTCATCTACAAGCCCTAGACATTGTTTGGGTGGATCATGCGTCATCTCAAAAACGGCTTCCCCAACTTTTACTCATCCCCAAGTCAAAAGCGAAGACTGAGCACCATCACACACGTCTAGCTGTCCAAGCCAGCTCATCCCATAACTCCAGGGTGCTATATGACATCACACATTTAATCAGCCAATCAGAGTAAGTGAAATAATCTAGGGCAGCATAGCTCAATATAACTCATCCCATTTTGGGAAGTCAGCACACCAAATAAGGAAACCACTTAGTTTGCATATTCATTAGAGATGGTTATTAATTAGGGGATGATTATCGGGTATAATTTGATAATCGGGTGATTGTTTTAAGGCGGGAAAAAGTGCAGCGTAGGGTTGATCGTACAGATGGGATGTATCATTAACACACGTAAGCATTTTGTGTCTGGGTGAACTTGGGTTGATGTCAAATCTGAAACAGATTGGGGACTGGAATAGATTCAGTGTCAAAAAGCCGCTGTGTTAAATAAAAAGTGTTTTTATAATGGAAGTGTAAACTTGTAATATTATTGAAATGGTATCAAAGACCTATCAGAATTGGGACCGACATACTTCAAAAAGTGTTAGACACTATTGGTGCTAATGGGTGTGAATTATTTATTAAATTTTGGAATCTTTAGTTTACGGTAATGCTGTGATTGAAAAAAAAAAGAACATTGTATTTCAGATGACAATTTTTTCAGAAACATAATCAACAACAAGGCTGAAAGACATTCATAAATTTGAAACAAAAGTCTGTTGTTTGGATAATTTAACCAAAAAATTCGAAGCAATTACTGTGAACAGAGTGATATACGTCATACAATCCCAAGGTCCTACTCCTGCCAGCTCCCAATTGTTGCACAATACAAGCAACACTCAACAATCTACAAATAACCATTACATAGTTCATTTACAACCCCAGGGTCCCCACTTTCCAGACCCTATGATTGGCAATACATTTTTCATTTGAATGCCCCCAGCGACTCATCCACTAAAAATAGTCATTACATCACCTACTCAAGTAATAACACTGATACCATCACTAAAAACTTGATGAATATGCATGGTAAGAAATCTGCCCATATCATATATATTTTATTGACTTAGTTCTTAATTTTCCAGCTATATCCAACAGATGAATCAAATTGAAATTCATTCAAATATTTGCACAGGCCGTAAGCTAATGGTATCTATCTATTTAACTTTTAAGGACCATCCTTTTGCCTGCAGTCATTCATCTTAAGAGTTGAAATATCAATTGCAAATTTTTGTTTCCAGTTTAGGTTATCTCATTTTTCTGCCATTTTGAGCTCTTGAATTATGCATCACTTGACAATTCCAATTATTGCACAATCCCATTGGAGAGCATTTTTCCAAGAACTCGCTGTCCATTTTTTACAAGCTACTTAATTTATACTTGTATGGGTCACTAACAAAAAATATGAAAACAAGTACTGATCAAAACTATCATCAATATATTTTTCCAGAAACTTTTATATACCCACTTAACTACTTATAATATCCCACACACACAGAAAAAAAATACAGAGCTTATTATTTGATTGAAGAAAATGTACGTTGATTTCAGGAAGTGATGGGACTCAGTCAACTTCAAAAAGATAGATGGCTAAGAATTGTTCAAGAGCTGACTTTGACTATCATGTGGGTATTTCCACCGCTGCATATATATATACAAAATTTGGAAAAGTTATACTTCAGGTGCCACAAAAAAAAAAAAAAGAAAGACTAACCCAAATATGAATACAAACATTATCTTCTTTGGATTTGTCAAAATGAATCTAAATTCAAAATCCTAAGCCTTCTTCTCTTTTAAACATTTAAAATCAAAGAGCTTTTGATCCATTTTTTTAATTAAACTAAATAATTAAATATCACTATAAATTAAATAATATAAATTACTTTAATTTCATTTTGAAAATGGGAAAGTAAACAAATCTATAAAAGTATAACAATTAGATTTTAAGTTTTATTCATTCTTCTCTAAAGACACTTACTTAAAAAAGATTGCATTAAAGATGCTCCAACATTTTATGTAGGAATCAGTCACCCTAATAATTCTAACATCTTAACCACACCATCACAACAAATATATTTTAATTCCTTAACCTGATTTGATGCACAAATGTAATCATTTGATTGATAACACTTATGGACTATTTGAGACAATTACAAAACTTAAAAGCATCTTCTAATAAATGATTAATACAATGCTGCGCTAGAATTGCACGCTGGAATTATACCACTTCTAAGGCCCCAAACGGACTTGAATCTTTGCAATTAGACTGTCAGTCTCAATAATGAAGAAAACTAGAGCTAAAACATGCTAAATTGACAACTCCAAAATTTTATGCAAATCAGTGAACATGATCCTGGCACACTCCATCCACAAAAACACATCTGCTCCTTGGTATTTTTCATCTTTATATATATGACTCATACTATAATACAATCATGTGTCCAAATATGGTATGTTTTGAACCAATTTATGGAATTATTAGAACATTTCACATGTTAGAAATTATTTTTCTTCCATAATTTTGTTAATCGCTCAGCTAATTGCATCTTTGATAGTTAAGAATTTATGTAAAACAATCAGATTGGTTAATAGTGTGAGGAAAGTAATTAAATCGCAGTGAGAGCAACCAACACCACACTCTTAGAAAGGAAGGATCAAATATGAGACAAAAAGGATCAATTTTGATCCTTTTTAGGTATCAAATATGAGCTTACCCTTTAAGGATCAAAGTGATCCCAAAATAAGGATCAAAATTCTTGATCCGAAAAAAGGATCAAATATTTCTTATAAAAAAGATCTGCCTAAAAACATCTCACTGAAGTGACCCTAGCAGGGTTTGAACCCACGCCGCATGTGCACCATGTATAATTACCAATTATAATGACCAACGCTCTAACCACTCGCCCACTGAAGAGGCAGTTATCAAGTGTGAAGAAATTATCGTATTTGTATACCATTGTTTACATTCCCGGCAATGTAGTGGATATGGGGTATAATCAAATATGAAACAAAAGATCACGTTGGATCCAAACGCGGTATCAAATATGAGCTCATCCTTTCCGCATCAAAGTAAACCAGAAATACGGATCAAAACTTTGATATTGTAATCAAAAAGGATCAAAATGAAATGATCCTAAAAAAAGGATCAAAACTGATCCTGGTGAATTTGATCCATTTGTATATTTTGATCCGAAAAAGTATCAAAACGATCCACGTTGGATCAAAAGTGATCCTTAAAGGATCAAAATAAAATGATCCCGAAAACTACTCGTATATTTGATACCGGCCTTCTAAGAGTGCACTCTCATCAACAGATGGCGCTTGACAGCTCAACAGAATGGTCACACACAAATATTCTTATCTCATATTTAGGAATATTCATCTCTAGGATTTCTTTACTCAATTACAAATTTCATTAAAACATATTTGACCCATAAGTTTAATTATTTTCTTTCAAAAAATGTCTAATATTTCGACCAATTTAACCCTTTTCATTAGAATATTGATCTTTACATATTGTATTTGATTTGTGAAAATAAAATACTTATTTATTTTCAAAACGTATAAGGTGGTTGTATTAAGCCAAACCATTGAGCATATATCACCACAAATATATCTAAGCGCCGTGCCAATCCGATGACTCGCTACCGATGACTCGCTGTAAATTCTCTCATCAGTGAGCGGCATCACTTGGTGTCAAATCTGGCGTCGATTTGCAGCTATGATCGGGTCATTTGGGACACGCAAGCCGACATTGATTCAATATCAATTCTAGTGTTGAAATAATTAATCAATGTAAATGAATTAGTACGGCTAGATTAATACGATGACAGTTTAGTAGTAATTAGCAGATTGACTTTTTAATAAGCTTACCAATAGAACTCAGATGGGACCATTTCATCTCAAGACAGTACTATGCCGGGGTGTTTGATATCTCTTGGATCATCCTTACTCCATCGATGGATTACACCGATATCTTATCCTCCTTGTCTTTGGACCTGGGATAGAAAAGATAAATGTTAGATTAATGATAAAGATTCATTAATTTTTTGGGTAATTACAAACACATAATAATCTAGGCTTTTAAGCCTAAAACACTAAACAGGATTCTGCACCCCAACATTCAGGACATTTTTTTATGCTGTGACATTTTTCATGTAAATAGGAAAATTTATAGACCATTTTTTGAGGCTGGTTGGGATGCAGAATCCTGTTTAGTCTTTTAGGCTTAAAAGCTATATCGTGCTTGCCTTGTACCTCTTTGCGATCTTAACATTTTCCATGGCTAACAGAGGGTTGCTTAAATTGACTAGAGCACCACAGACACAATTCACTGAACCATTCACATTTAATATACCATATGTTTTCCAACTTCACAATAAAACACACATAATTGAAAACACATCATCTTAATCTGTAGACTTAAACAATATTTTGACGTTATTCACCATGCATATAATTAATTTTCAAGATTACAAACCGATAGAGGTGCACTTTTTTGGATCCGAACCATGACCAAAATTATCAGTATACCTGATTACGTTACTAATACTTTAGTCAGTGGATGTGTATGATATCATTTACTCTATACTTGTTCCGTGGTTCGAAAATCACCTTAAGCCATTGGTCCCATGTACGGATAGACTCCTTCATGGAGTATGCCTGTCATCCAAGTACAGTTAGTCAGTTCAAATGTTCTGTCCGTGCATAACAATGCATTTTGTAATCCGTAGTAAAATATTTTGTTAACCCATTACTTATTCTATTCACTGGAGTCAATAAGTATAGATAATCCCCACTTGAGAAATTGCAGTCCTTGACAGTCCTTTTGTGTTTACACGATAAAAAGCAGAACTAAAAATCTCTAAGCGTTATGCTTTTCGTCGAAGACAATAGCCTATCCTATACTTTGATTGACAGGCCTCTTTTGTGCGGTACAATTAATTCGATACTTCTATTGTCATTTACGATTTAGTTAACAAAATCCTTTGTCCTTTAATGAGATAACTGACAGAACATTTGAACTAGCTAAGTGTATATTGATTGATTGATTATACCATTTTTAAACCAAAATGAAATAATTAATGTGTAGCATAATCATTACCCTAAAATTAGGTTGTGTATTCTCCCTTACAGCAGCGTAAAACTTTTCATCAGTCTGGCATCTATGGTATAGTGCATAAGAGCAAAATTATGGAAACTTGCATAAAAGAGACTACTTTCTACAAATAGGTATAACTTAAAATACAGGTCAAATTTTTGTCAGGGGTTCTGTTTTGTGATACTGATAGAAATGCTGAGAAACAAAATTGTAATTTGGTAAGATCTGCATTGTTAAATGATTGATGATGTACACGATGGTCTTGTATATTTGTTCCTATGCTCAAATAACATCCAAAGAATGCATATTGTTGCAATCAGTTTACACAGGGAGATGATAATTTGCAATGTTTGAGACACGTTTCTTCAACAAATTGGTGATAAATTGTCTGTGTAGAACTGAGAAGTGGGACTGAAACTGCTTTATACGTGGATTTAGGGTTTCCAACAGGAAATCAATCTGTACCGAAATTTTAGCCCAAACACAGTTTTGCCTGTAAAACTAATAAGCCGTGACATAATCTACTGCAATCCATATACATGACAACGGGTAATTTGAATTGTTGTTTGGGATGGATGGTAGTGCGCATCCATTTTCATGCCTATTTGGGTACATTATTATGCTTTATCAGTGGCATTTTGGGATTAAATTTCGGGCTCAATTGATTTCCGGTTGGGAATCCCAAAATCTGCGTATTGGTATCTGCCTGATGGGCTATTGAGACACATTTCTTCAAAAAATTGGTGACCAATTGTCTGCGTTAAACTAAAAATGTATAACTGAAACTGCTCAATTGGTATCTAATGGGCTATTGTTTATATAAGATCCGTGTGATTTTGCCTTGGAATTTTAAAAGTAGCAAAGTGTTGATCCTAAAATCATGTAAGTTTAATCACATTACCCACAAATAATACGAGTAAAATTGGTCAAAAATCTCCATAAAATGCATCTTTAGGATTATGAATTTTTTCAGAGACTATTGTAGTCCAAACTTAGCCCGTCGCTATTAGACTCAAAGTCAAATATCTCATATTATGTGACTGCTTACACATAAAGCATCTTCAATGTTACATCATTAAACTACAAACAGCATTAATCAAAATCTGGGAAAAAACCCTTACAATTTCTAAATCCTGCCAAGACTTGTAATACCAAAATGAGGTGACAATTCAAAACATTTTACTCAGGCAATAAATTGTTATGATTCAAGTCATAAAACTGGGGATAAACTGTTGAATACAGTCACCATCTGTCTCCTAAGTCCTGTTTCCTACTCACTCCGTAATCATCCATCTAACTGTTTGTTTCTATGACACGGCAGAGTGCAGTTAAGGACATTTAATTGGGTGTTTTACATAAAACTCTCATTTAACACATGTGTGTTATGGGGCTGACATTGATGTTCATTAAATTTCAAAGCTGAATTAAATCTGACATGACAATATTCTGATAATATTTTTGTGTATTTTCATATACTTGCATACATCCACTATAGCAAATTGACTGTTTTGAGTAGTAGTAATATACACAATTCTATGACCAAAAAAAATACAGTGCATGGAGTAAAGAGGAAATTTGATAATGCAATAAAATGGAATGGGAAAAATTTTGGGTAAAATACAGGAGTCAACTTAGAAATTTTAAACCAAGATGAACTGTTGTATTGGTTGTACACTATTAAGGCATACAGTGATTTATGTCCTTGATAAAGACATTTCATCTCATTTGCAATAGATATAACAGATAAGGGCAACATTGTTGTCTGAAAACATGTTAAAGCAAAACAAGAATAGAGTTGTTTTCTTGTGACATCATCTTAATAGTATATTTCTTTAAACAAAATACATCACTCAGTGAACAAACCTCCTTAAGCAGTCAACTTAAACATGAATCATTCAAAACATGCCGAAATCTTCTAAAAAACAACATTAAATTTTGCCCTAAAGAACAAAATAAAGATGCACTTTTGAGTTTCTTCCAGTAGGAATCATTAAAAGGAAAAATAAACAAACCTGGGGAGACCTGTCAAAACCAAGAATGCACTTGTCACAAAATATAAATGTTCAATAAAAATCATTATTTCCACTCATCTTAATTTGTTAGGTAAGCACAGAAAACTCCACCAGCCAGTATGACTTTACGGAGGTGGAAAAAACGGGAGCTCATTGAAAACAACAGGGGTTGGACATACAAGCATACTAAAATGGAAAAGCTGGCATTTTGCCCAGTGAATTTGTCTAAAACAGCTAAAAAAGAACCCCAACTCGCCCCTGCTATCTTATGTATCAGTGGCCCCCTCCCCCTTTCCCAGACTTTTATATATCTTTCCCCTTTGGTCTTTTGACTTAAGCTTGACTGCCCATCATATATACCTATATGAATGGTCACACTTAATGACAGAAAAGCTTTGAGGTGTTTATTCACAACAATCAATATCTACACGCATCATCATACCTGGTAGCGATATAGCGACACTGATAACCAAATCAATAGTAAAATAGCCTGTCATAATAAAGAAATCTGTTATCTTTTGTCCGCTGAGTCTTGTTTTATTATCCCCTCCTTCAATGATCTGTTAATATTATTGTTAACAGGGAATGTTACCGTGAATTGTTGATGTAAACCATCACACTGTCAAGGATGTTTTCTTTACATAGAGAGAAATTGAAGAGAATTGAGACACAATTTTGATGGTATCTACAAATTGCGTTTTATTTATTTGATTACCAAATTAGACGCACCTGAAAGATGAATAGCGTTTTTATCAGGTGGAATGCATTAGTCTTATGTGAAAAATACAGTCATTTGTTTGCAAGATAAATTGTGTTTAATTTACATTTACAGTTCTGAAGTGATTGGAAGATGTTTCTTTTCTTGTTGATGCAGAAATGCTGAGTTATAATCAAGTTACATGAGTTAATGGTTTAAGTGTTTATTCTAAAAAAAAAAAAAAAAATCTGAGGATCATACACTTGGGAGTGTCAAATGGTATGTTTTCAAGATACTCTCTTTCTTAAGTGATCTCCATTGTGAGGACTGTGGAAATGCCGCACTTGATGGACCGGCAAAACTTATGAGGATATAGGAATACGGAAGCGTAGGCCTATCATTAATAATTGTTAAGTATCAAAATGCCCCATTTTTTACTGATGCTACATGTTCAAGAAACTCAAAATCAACTTAATCACTTACATTTATCAATTTCAAGTCATTTTTAAAAGAATATGTTTCCAAAAATGACTGTTTACCATTTCCCTTCAAGTAAGAACTTGCCTGGTTAGGCCTACCTTGTATAGCCTTACGTAATGAGCCGTGATATTTATAATTACTCAACGGCGCTTATTAATTACAGTTATAACCAACCTACTTGCACGCATGCATCAAATAAAATTACCATCAACTCGTATCATTTGATTACACGCAACCTCTCTTGAATTGAATTGAAAAATTGAATTGAATTGAATTGAATTGAATTGAATTGTTATGAATAGGAGAATATTATTCAGAATAAACATGTAAATGCATGTACGGCAGAAAAAAAATCATCAAACATACGAAAAATGCTGTTATTTTACCAGTGGGGGAAGGGGACACGATGTGTTAGATTGGGTTTATGCTCTAGAAAGAAATACCTCTAGTGTCACTCGATCTCTTGTGGTTTGATGATTTTTTTCAATTATGGTTTATACACAGCAGAATAGGAATTGTCGCATTGACGAGCAGTGTGTACCCAGATATTTTTATAAAGGTTGGGAAGGCAGGGGAAAGTACATCAGGGGCAAAGGGTGTAAACTATATGAATTCTTAATTAAACTTTTTTCTAAATTCCAAATACTAACATCAATGACAGAATTGTAGGTCTTTTTGGAACTTAATTATATTTTTCTCTATAGATAATAGAGAAAGGTTTATTTTAACAAATAGTGCAAAAGCATGTTAATATGTTATAAGAGAACCCCATCCCAATGGTAATCTTAACACGAGTCATTTGAATGGGCTTTCAATATCAATAGAACAGCAGCTAGACTTACTAAATTAGACACTCGGTTGGTCGGCAAGATTTACAGACATGCTTACCATCATAAATATGGCCGTATCGTCAAAGGTGTAATTTTCAAAATTGCGTGGTTGTGTTATAATGGGAGTGTTATGTGTAAACTTTCTGCACGACTTCATTTGTGTCTATTAAGTGTCTGGCTTTAACTCGACAAGATCAATTTATGATTCCGGGTCTAAATCTAATTCATATAATTCGGTTTGTGGTTTATAGTTAATTAAAACAACATGCAATATTGTTTTATAGACATAAATGAAACTGAAAAGTCTTTTAGGAAAACCTTTATCCTAATTGCGATATATAAACATTTATCTTAAGAGCACCTAGCATGATTTCTGCATTTTTTTTTTCATTCTTCAAACTTTAATACTTAGTAATAAAGATACTTTTCATAAACGTATATTTCCAACTCTAAATACATTGGAGTTCAAAATTCAGAAGTAAACTCCACTGTAAGTATTTCTTTATATTGTTGGTTAATCTTTTTAAATCTCTATGTATCTATTTGTATTGTTGCTGGATTTAATTCGTGAAATGCGTACTCAAAGTCTTAAACGTAGGCGCGAACACAACATTGAAAATATACGCTCGCGTCAGATACCACTGCGTATTTGCTACAGCCATGCGTTCACGAATTAAAACCAACAATAATAGTCAGTGGTTGCTGTCGTCTAAATTCAAATGAGCGAGAGAAGCCACTGCAGCATGGTCATATCCGATTACCCCAAATCTTACATCTTTGCCACATTTATTCCACTTTATTTTCATATACACTCATTACAAAACAAAATACTAGTGTCAAATCTCCTGAGGACAAGTCTGGAGTTGTGTACCGTCTCCAGTGTAAAGACTGCGACAAAGTCTATGTAGGCGAGACTAAGAGGAACCTGGGTGAACGCATCAAAGAACATACTGCCATCACACCCTCTAATCAGTCCGCCATCGCTGAGCACTTTAAAGCCACAGGACACGAACTTGACAATAGGAACACCAAAGTTTTATGCCAGGAGGAAAAACTAATTCCCAGGAAAATCCGGGAGGCTATTTACATCAAAAGAGAATCCAGCCCCACTTTAAACAGAGATGGGGGCCGTGAACTTCCAAGAGTCTATGATTCTCTACTACTAGAAACACCTATTAGGACGCCACCTACGTCCGGTAGTAGAGGATTCATCAGTCATCATTCAGCCAACAACCGCTGAGGACGGAGAAGGGTTTCTCCGAAAATATTACGAAATATAAATGGTGAGTGTCGTAGAAACGTATTAACTTTATTTTGATGTCTTCAACCGACACGTATAAATCTCTTCATTCTTAAAATACTAGTGATAGGAGAAACTCTATAGCAATGATTTTTTTTTAAAGCTCTGCCTTCTCAACGGTTAAAACCACTGGTGTGTAAACCCTATTCATCTCGGCAAATAAATCTATCCAGTTATCGGATGCATCAATCATCAGTTACCATGGCAATGAGGCAGATGGTTTATGAGTACCACCACAACACTATTATAACAGCCTCCTGTCACACTGCAGCCCAAGTCCAAGGTGTGTGTGTCATTAAATTAATTATCGAGTGAAAACGAGATTACTGGTTTTGTATGAGAATTTGTGTAGCATT
>JXSR01S018300.1:9399-21202 GCA_000969725.1 Ophiothrix spiculata
AATAATGAATAATGAAAAAGTTGCCTCATTATGGGCTGAAAAAAATGTGACGGGAAACTCGGAATCGAGTTTCATTAGCCTAAAACCTATTGATCATTGTTTATGATGTACTACGTCTACTCCAATAGTTGTTTGGTTGACATCGGACGAGGGGCTACATTTAACGTTTTGTGGCAGACAGGGCAGTTTTGAATTGGGTAGGGTCAGTGTGGATGATAGTCTCTGGTTGAAGCTGGTTCCACTGTCCAGTAGTTACCCTGGACAAAATCGAGTACAAAAATAGTACAACATTCCTAAGTTGTTAATTTGGAATGTCATCATTTAAGTAAAATTTGAGTACATTTATAGTACACAAATATGTACTAGCTATATTTGTACTAAAACTGTACTATAATTGTGTTCCAAATGTGCACCTTAGGAATGTTGTACTATTTTTGTACTCGATTTTGTCCAGGGTAGCTAGGTCTAGGACTAGGTAAACAAAAAATTAAAAGTTTTTTTGATAATTATGAAATATATTTCATTTTGTAGAGCCAATTGAAAGAAATCTAACAAGCCATAAATGAGCTCTTTGAGACTTGTGGTTGCAGAGATACATCAATTTTATTGCAGTGGATGGTAGACGTCCACAGCACGGCAGCTTGAAGTTGATCGTAAAACACAATCCGATTCACTGCGATTATAATCTTGTTCATTCGGATCATGCAGGGAACTATTCAAATTCCGTAGAACCTCTACAGTATGCCAAAACAAAAGACCCATTTAATGATTACATCACCAATATGTAGTTCCATCGAATGTAGTCCTGGCACCATGACTTGACTTAGTGTCAAGTCATGGGAAATGCTAGTAGTAAAACTGCCATTTAAGCATGTCTGTACAGACAATCTTGGGACTAAGTCCACATCTCAAATGTCGCCAAAATGTTGAAGCTGTTCAAAAATTTTATCATCAGTGGCCTATTTGAGAGTCTTGTGCATCTCATGGTAGGTGATTCATCAATATTTAAAATCAAAAAGTGTGATTTTGTGGCATAAACTTAGCTTATAGGGAACCTATGCTGTAACATTGGGTTTCCGAATTTGACAAGCTCAACTTTGTTTACATCCTGAGTTACAATTATTGGAACTACATCGAATGTAACTCAGACTCATCCTTCCCTTGAGTTACAAGAATGACAACTGTATAGCTCAACAGCATGTTTCTTCTGTTTATATTTATAATTCTTGACAGTTCTCAAGCAGTGAAATGTCAAATTGAAGTGTTTTTATTGATGCAATTAACAGATAAAGACAACTTAATCATATTTATGAAAAGAACTAATAACCTTGTGTTAAGCCATGCACGTTAACATCACACTGATCAATAGAAACCATAACCTAAAGTTACATAACATAACATTAATGAAAAGACCCCAGACCTTGTGATCAATCATCCAGCCACACTATTCAAATCTATACAATAAAACAGATCATGTGTGTCAACTTTTTCTAATCATAGTGCCAGGGGCACCAAAAATACCAAACAAAAATAGTATGTAATGGCCTTCTAGCATAAAATAAATAAAAAATTCCATCAGGAGTTTCTGACCCTTTCTGCAGAGTTCATAGAGCCTCTGTTTCATATTTGCAAGACACTCCCACATGTTTATCAACACCATGACTTGCCTCCTGGAATTCACAGTCAATTTTGGAATCATGGTCTTATTTTTTTGGATTGGATCACTTAAAATATAATCTTATGATGAATTTGGAATATTAAAGGTGTTTATTATCAGATTTTGGGTGAGTGGTATTCATATTTTTAAAATTTCATTGAAATTCAAGCAGATGATTTTGGAGTGTTTCGTGTCTGTGGCTGTCTATGGAAGATGCTTAAATGCTATCCTATACACTTCCTCCTGTTGCAAGCAGGGGGGGGGGGCTTGACACAGGCTCAGTTTGTGTAACCAATATGGCCTTGAATGATAGCTAAATCGAGGGAGCGCTTGCGCGACCGAGCACGTAACGGGTGGGGTCCAGGGGCCTGCCTTAGGGCCCCCGGTGAGGTCCAGGGGCCAAGCCCCTGACGGGGGACCAGCGGGCGGAGCCTCCGGAAGCTCATGGATTTTAGCCATTTAAAACTCAAGAAGAGCTATTTCTTCCACCAAATTTCACCGCTATATCTGAGTTGCAGATCGTGCAAAATGCGTAATATTTACCCTTCATGTGATTTTCGAATACACGGCCACTCTTGATGAAATGTTTTTCTTTATATTTTGAGTAATACTTTTAACAAGTCCCTAACTCATAACTCCGTGAAGTAGGTAAGTTGAATTTCCAATTGCAATTATGAATAAGCTAAAAATTGAAACTACCGCACAAATTACTATATTCTCGTCCGTTTTTTTAACTCACACAACTCCAATGAGAACGGAGTTACCACCCAACTGTTAAGTATCTGGGATAAAATCCATCCTTATATTACTACATTTTGATGTGTAAAATAAAGCAGGGGCGCAATCACTTAGTCTGATTTTTATTTTCACTCAGACAGTAGCAGTAACAAAGAAAATTGTATAATTGATCGGAAATACGGGAGATTTTCTGATTTTTCTTTAGCGGTGCCGGAGAGCGGGGGAAGGAAGGGGTGTTACCAGGCCCCGGGGCGGGGGGGGGGGGAGGCACTCCCATATATTGGCACACGTCATGCTCCTGTAGAGAGAGACCCCCTTTTTTTTGATCCGCTCTCACCCAATGACCCCCCTTCTACTGAGCTGTCACCCAATGACCCCCTATTATTTTGAAAGTCAACCTTTTTTATGGTGACTCTCATCCATTGCCCTGATTTTTCGAGAACCTACAGCTACACCGAATGACCCCCTTTTTTCGCTTAATTTGGCCATTTTTTTGAAAATTTTACGCAAATTTTGAAGTTCAGCGATTTCGTAAATGTCAAAATTAGGCTTATTTTATTCGCTTTTGCCAACAAATCGCTCGAAACGACCCAGTTTTTTTACCCTCTACACCGAATGACCCCCTATTTTTCAATGTATTTCTCACCTATTGCCCCTACATTTCGAAAGCCGGTAGGAGCAGGTACGTCACTTTCATATTTGAGTACGAGACTGAGTGCTCCTCCCCCCTTTCCGGGACCAGGCCCACCGTTCCGCGCAAAGCGCGGAAGCTTTGTGTTTTGCGTTATTAAGTTATTTCATCATGCAAACTTGGCTTAAAACAGACAATCATCAGTATAGCGTAAAAGCACTTCAGTTACCAACATTTTAGGCCCTATCATTTATGCAAAATTCAGATATGCTTATAAATCAAGACATTATAGCTACTGAATACCGTACCTGGTATGATATCGACACACAAGTTAAAAGGCAGTAAACTATTTCCGCAATTGCATATTGCATCAAATCAAACTGATCGACAATGTCCGCCCTAAAGTTCTGACTTTTCTCATTGAATAGGCCTAATCGGGGATCGAACACCTTAATACCACAAAAATAAAAGCTAATGGTCAATAATTCAGCAGATTTTTATTAAATGGGATAGCAAATCATAAGCCACACATCGTAGAGCAGACCGCAGTCCTTATCACTTTGTGCATTTTACGCGAGTACCCAATGCTTTCCAGGCAAGGTTGGCAATTTCCCGGGAAATACTGGTAAAAAAATATTTTTCAAGATCCCATGGGGGTTATCCTAATTTAAGTTTGTTTTTTCATTAGAATGTTATGTGAACAATTTTAAATTGGTTTACTTGAATAATTAAATTATCTATGACAAAAACATGCAATCAGGCATGTTTTATAAATATTCATCAATGTCTATAATGATACATGATGCTGCTGAGATGTTGAGGGGTCAGATTATTTGATTCAACGGGTGGAATTTACATATGGATCAACAAAAGACACACACAAACACACAAAAAAAACTAGCACATGTATGATTTAACTTTGGCAATTGTAGTGCTGTGTAGGTTCAAAACGGCTGTTGATTATAAATATTTTTCAAGTGAACATTCCTTAGGAGTGTTAGAGTCGGCCAAAAGCATACTATTAAATGAATTAACACAAATCACTGATATATTTCTTACAATAAACTTTTTTGTCACTTCCCCAATTTAATAGAAAATGCACACTCTGTTCACAAATCTTAAAATACTTGATGATTTACAAGTCATAAAGTATATTTTACAGACATAAATAGTCATTTACTGTATATCCCACTGAAAACACCACTTACCCCCTCCCACCCTAGGGTAATGATTTTTGTGTCTTATATGAGCTTCTCTGTGGTAGTTAATTAATATTATTAATGTTTCAAAGCACAAAAGCTTTGAAATCACTTCTTTTTCAAGTATATCCCACTGAAAACACCACTTACCCCCTCCCACCCTAGGGTAATGATTTTTGTGTCTTATATGAGCTTCTCTGTGGTAGTTTATTAATATTATTAATGTTTCAAAGCACAAAAGCTTTGAAATCACGTCTTTTTCAAGTATTTCCCAGTATTTCCCGGTATTTCCCACTTTAGCCAAAATTTGCTTGGTGGTATTTACCGATTTACCGCCCGGTATTTACCGCCCCGGGAAATACCAGCCAACCTTGTTTCCAGGCACGCGCAATGTCGCGGCACTGGGGATTACTGATTGGAAACGGTGTTGCGTACTTCCCGGTGTCCCGTTCTTGTCACAACTAGTTGATATGCGGCGGCTGAGTTCAGAAATCATGCTCATGTCTGAAATTTATTTGAAACAATAATAGTTATAATTAAGTCAACACTTCTAGAAACATGTCTGTGTAGTATGTTTTACAATATTTTGCTCACCTTTCTTTTCGCCACTATTGCAATCGAAAGTTGACAGCGATGAAATGCATTGAAACCGAGCACGCCCTTATGTAGATCCGCCACTGGCATTCTCATGTGCTAAAATTAGCACATGACTTTTTTGCTATTTTCCATCCCTTTTTTGTTGGATCACTCATGTATTGTTGGTAATAATATTAATGATTATCTACATGAGTGTTTGTTGATTGAAAAAATCAAAATGTGTACTTTGATCACACATTTGTTAATTTTAGGTGATTGTTTACAATAAAATTATCATGAATTTTCACAAGTTTATGTTTGGTAAACTCCTTGACTACCATAGCCTATGGCTTAAAAGCAACTCACTTCAGTGTGCAAGAGCACATTTCCCACATTTTTCATGATTAGAGTTGTTCAAAGTAAGACTTCAAAAAATTGGCAAAATTAACCATTGTTCAATGGAGCCCAGTAAGTCGATAATATATTGACTTACTAACATAAGTGCACATACCCAATATCCCAAAAAATGATCATATTTATCAAATACAAACTGCAACACGGACACATGACAAAGGATATTTATACTAAATTTACCTATATAACACTTCCCGAAGTTGTTAGTCACACAAAAACGATGTTTGAAGATAATGTTTACAAATGGTAACCGATGTAAACAAACCCATCATACTGTTTGATTTCTCTGATCCGAACAGTGCGATTTTCATAAATTTAATTCAAAAGGTTCCTTTCATGAATATGGACTAAAACATTTCTGTTTTTTCAAGTACCATTTGTATTTTTCAATTTATGCACAAATGTCCGTTATGTGATAGGCTGTACTACACAGTTTGCCTCAAGCCAAATTTTTTGGCTTGTGTTTCTGGAGCAAAGGCAAGGCTAACCTCAACACAGGCCTTCCAATGTACAAACCGTACATAAATAGGCCTGAGAGAATTGAGGTGAATATTTGGAAAGATTTGCTAAGTTCAAAGTTATGATTTCAAGAAATTGGAAAAGGTCAAAACAATTTGACCATCAAATAGAGAGGAGAAAACGTTCATTGACAAGAATGAGGTACTTGATCATTTAAATAATCCATACTTTAAAAAAGATCAACCAAAAACGGGAAAAAATCACTTACTGCAAATGCAGTAAGAATCATATTCTACAACGTGGTAAACATAAACATTTGTTTACCACGATGTAGAAAGAATCGTATCGTATAATCGTATTATAAGTGGTTTTGACAAAGTGACAAGCCAAAATATTTGAGGGTTTCAGTATTTTTTCAAGCATTTTGTGTAGTATTTTATTAAGAAAAGACCTTCATTTATGTCTTTTGGTGCCTTAGGTGTTCTGCTCACCTTGGCCCTGGGAGCTTTCAATCCACCATTACACTGGCCCTTTGTCAATCCAACGTTACGGGGTGCTAATGGGATTGGTTTTAGATGGTAGTCTGATCATGAAGGGCTACATGTCTCAAAAGGTGGGACTGGTATCAGCCTCTGTCCCGGTTGGATCCTGATGTGGACTGCTTCTCTAACACCTCTGGTGAACCATTGGGGTCCTTATCAATGATATTAAGTGTCCTCATCAGGAGCTAGGGCATATTATAACCGCAATTTGTACAACTGTATATTCTGTAATAAGACTCATCCCTGGATTGATGCTCCTTGAGTCTAAATACCAAGGGATCTCTTAGTTTCTCCTATAACTAGCAGGGCAGTCAAGTCAACACATCATGATGGTATAAAACTTGTCCATATTAATTCTCTTTCGGTGTCTTATCTTTGGACAACTAACAGTTCCTCTTCAAGCACATTCTTCAGTAATCATGTATTGTCAACCTGTCAGAAGAATTTGCTTTTGTGGGATTTGCACACCTTTTTAGATACCTTTTTCATTTTAACTTAAACATACCCTTTTCAACTTTATTGACACCTGTTTCTTGTGGACATCTTTTTGACACTAATTGCCACACATACAATTTTGCAATGTACGGTACTATAATACCACTTTGAAAAAAAATTCAACTCAGCTAGTTATCATTTTGTCAAACCATTTCAAAATACCAAGTTGCTTACAATTATCACTAAACAACTCATTGAATCTTTTTGATTTTTTGTTTGTTTGTTTAAAATTTTAGAATTTTAATAAAAGCAATATTCATATCTTTTCACAGGAAACTGTGACAACTATAAATAGGGCACCAGTAATCCAGGTTTTAATCCATATATTTGAGCTAAAGATCAGGCCCGGAGATCTCCATGTGATTTACACCAAGTAGAAGGGGTTATGCCAGTATACCAGCATATGGAGGGTGGAACAACAATGACTCACAGGCATGGTGGTGGTGGTGGTGGGCAGATAGAAATTGATGCTTCAACACAACAAACCACACAGATGATAGAACATGTAGAACTCAGTGGTGGCACGGATGAATGCATCAAGGTAACAAACATTTCAGAGGCTCTGCATAAGTTTTTCAAACTTTATTTTTAACACTCCAACGTCTCAGGTTTTGCGTATAATACACAAATACTCCGAAACTGGGGATCTTGCGGTTGGTGCAAAAACTCCATATTCAGAGGTTCTGCATACATTTTGATAAATTAACTTTATTGTTAACACTCCAGTATCGAAGGTTTTGTGAATATTACCAAAATATTCTGAAATTTGAGATTCTGTGGTTGTTGCAAAAACTCATTCAGAGGTTCTGTGTAGAAAATGTAGCAAGTTTGTGTTCCAGATTTGTTTCTGTTCAGATTATCAAATGAAAAACTAAGTTGGTCTTCAAACTGTTTTACACTTTATGCTTCACCTTTTTAAAAAAAATATCAGATAATCTTCTGTTCTGACAGGGTGTCAATGCTTTTTGAGAAAGCCTTAAATTTGTATTTATGTTAGACTAGTTTCAAAGATGATAATGCTTTCTTTTTTCTCTTATCGCAGCTTGTCAAAGACTTTAACACAGAGACGGCAAGATTTCATGATCTGGTCTTATCATTAGGTGGCTCCAGTGATTCTGAAATGCTCCGTGAAGAGTTGAAGAAAACAAGACAAAGAGCTTGTGAACTAGCACAAAATAGCAAACAGAAACTTATACCACATCTCAAAGAGTAAGTGAGGTACTACTCCCAGGGGGGGGGGACTCAAATTTGATTTGGATAGGGATTGCCTCTGGGAAAATTGAAAAGCCACCCATCCAAATACCAGTTTTCAAGAAAAAG
This sequence comes from Ophiothrix spiculata, assembly GCA_000969725.1. Taxonomy (NCBI): domain Eukaryota; kingdom Metazoa; phylum Echinodermata; class Ophiuroidea; order Amphilepidida; family Ophiotrichidae; genus Ophiothrix; species Ophiothrix spiculata. The sequence continues at coordinate 17,431 of JXSR01S018300.1, forward strand.
GGACCCATCCATATACCAAATCTCCCAAATTTGAGTCAAATTTAATGAAAAACCACATTTTTTTCTGCCCAAATTTTCACTATTTGGCAAAATTATCTTAAGTTTTGAGAAGAAATGTCAAAATTTGCAAAAATTGTGAAAAAATGACCCATCAAAATACCACATTTTGCTAAGAAAAAGGACCAATTAAAATACCAGAGAGCCTGATTTTGCTACCCGAATTTGCGGCACGTCAAGTACCCCCCATGGGTACTACTAGACAGGTAGACATGGTGGTTAACAGATTTATTGTGGAATCTATGTTTGTTTCACTTTTGTTTTGTCTGAACTGTAATGTTCAGCAGAGACTTTGCAGTCACTACATCTGTACGTAGTATGTATGTGTATGTATGTATGTATGTATGTGTGGTAATTTGGTTATAAGTTTGCTGTAACTCAAGAACCTGTAAGGCCTATGTTGACAAAACTTGGTGACATGAAAGGTTTGGATCCTGGAGGGGTATTTAGTACAAAAGTGATTACGAGTATGTGCCTCCAAGATAGGATAGCCAAATCATGCTAGTTGGTATGCCAATGGGTCCTTTTTCTTTGCAAAATGTGGTATTTTGATGGTTCATTTTATCAAAATGTTCAAAGAAAACAAAAATGCATATTCAATTTTTGTATAAATTTGACTCAAAATTTGGGCAGTTTGGTATATGGATAGGTCTCTTTTTCTTGAAAATTGGTATCTGTATGGGTGGTACTTCAAATTTCCCAGTGGCACATCCCTACCAAAACCAAAGTTGAGTATCTCCCCCTTGAGGTTTGGGTTTGATGCATGCTGCTTAAATTTTGAAGGGTCTGGTCGGTGTCATTCAGGGTCAAAAGTTTTTTTTATGTCAATCCCCAAAATGTTCAGAAAGTTGACATGAGGTCAGTCAAGGTCATTTAAACTCTTCAACCCTTGACCCCAAATTGACCAAACTTGCACCAGGCTTCAAGATCATTTAAAAGAAGGAAGGTCATTTGAGGTCAATTCTCAAAAATGTCCGGGAAGTTGACGTAAGGTCATATCCTAGATCATTTCAAGGTCACTGTTTTAACTAGATAACTCTTAAGGCCACATTGACCAAACTTGAACCATTATTTAAGTTTGTCAACATATGTGTGGGTCCTATCAAGGGCAAAATGTGCCACTTTTTTCATAAACAAGCTAACCTGTCTAAATATGGCAACTGTGTGCGCAGTAATCAGTCAAGCAACAGTAATTAGAGATATTCCTTTTGGTCCCTTCTGCATATGACATCACATGACTTAACAGAATTTTAACTTATATTGGAAAAGAGGAAGAAAGATAGGCCACAAGGTCAAGCCCTGCTATCGATCAATCAATTAATCAATCAATTTACAGTGTACTTGCATGTCGTTACATGCATACCCCATGAAGGAGTCTATTCGTACAGGGGACCAACGGCTTAACGTGACTTCCGAACCACGGAGCAAGTAGAGTAAACTTTCCTGCCCAAGGAAACAAGGGGACGAAAACCGCCGCACCTGGGGCTCAAACCCACAACCTCTGTATTACGAGACCTGGTTATGTCCATCAAAATACATTTGATTTCAAGCAGTATTGGAGAGCTTTTATTAGAAAACAACAAATTGGAGTGCAGAAAGAGCATATAAATTAGCCATGAGCAAATTTAATTGAAATGCAATATTTGTTTGCATCTTTGTAACATTTGGAAAAAGGTATTATTATACGTGCTCTTATTATATTGGTTCAATTGGTTATTAGTATAATTGCTATTTTGCTGTTCTTCTCTTCAGCCATCATGAAGACACTTCAGGTGACTATGAGAGACTATGGAATACATTCAAAGCATGTCTGGATCTGTTTGAAGGACATATGAAGAAATCACTGGAGCTAGAAAAAGCTTTCCCAATACATGAAGGTGAGCATTCCAGCAAGGGGTACATTTGTATTTGTGGGTGGTGCATTTCTGTTGTTTGCTTTCAGATATATCAGAGCAAGAAGCACTTGTTAAAGTTAAAAAGAGCGCCGCAGGCAAAACTTTGGTGTTTTCATTTATAGCTGCTTTTTGTTAAGTTTGATTGTTTTGTATACATGATCTACTTGCAGAATTGATAAGTTTATTTGTTAGAAGCAATAAAAGTTTTGAAAAATATTGATGATTTTGTGATTGGTTATACATAAACTTGACATTTCAAAAATGTTGTAATAAGGCAGCTATTAATGAAATCATACGATTCCGCAATTGGCACCATTTGGCGCTTACAGAGTTAATGCCAGAAAAGTGTTCAAAAGTTAAAATTGTTACTTGGAAGCTTTGAATCAGTCTTCATAATATGTAAATTAGGTTATATTTGTAGGTTCCTGCATTTCACTATATAGTAGATCATTATTTTCAATGCATTTTTATTTATTGAAAGTGGAATCTTTCCTGAAATACCAGCAACAGAGTATCTGAAAACCTTTCTTCTGGCAACATTTTAAGAGAAAACAAGCGACCAAGCTTTAGTCTTACAAGATGGAAATGGATGCCACTTCAATTATTGGACAAGCATCAGGGACCATGCCCCTAGTTTTAAGAATAAGCAGAACAGTCTGCATATTTATGAGGTATTCAGAGAGGTTTTGAATATCAGTAGTTCTTTTGTTATAATACAGTCATGAATCTTGGTAAACTTCATTTTTACTCAACCTGTATTTCAGATTATCCCATTAACATTAATGTGGCCTTGAGTCAGTTTTTTTCACACCTCTCCCTTGATGCTTCTTGTCATTTGATGATTCCCTTCATTTCTTCCAGGTCGAGATATTTTGATAAACACAGGAGTAATGGAGCCGCTTGGTGTTGAGAATATTCCCGTTAATGTTGAGAATCTTGATTATCCCACAGTGGACAAGATGGTTGTCCAGAGGGAGGATATCCACCTTTTGGAAAGGCAAGTGTATGCATTTAATTTGTCGGTAGGGCGATGTATTGCAGATTCATGGCGAGGTTCCAAGTATCAAACAATGCCAATTTCTCATCTTTGAGAATATTAGTGTCATTTTTATGATTGTATTAATTCAAATGCTAAGAAGAATTCATCTTATTTTAAGAACAGGATAGGATCAGGTAGTTGTGACTCAGAGCAACAAGTAGGACTGATAAAAAAGCTACATAATATGGGAAATATCATGGGGAAAGCAAAAAGTAATAAATATAGCAATACAGACACATAAAAATAGGTTTGATAGTTTCTAAAAGCAGCACATACTGTATATGCTGCAATAAGCCTCTCACTCAAGCTCAATTGTGCAATATATAATACAACTAACTGTGTGTTTCAAAGAGCTAATGTGAAATATCATACTTAAACACGTTTATTAGCTATCATCCAATAAAATTGCTTCTTTTTTGTCTATTGAAAATGGACAAAACTAGGCTCAAATTTGGCTCAAAATGACTTTTTTTGTCATGTTTGGCAATATTTCAAAAAATAAGTCAAAAATTGAAATTTTGAGAAATGTGTTCCTATAGGTAGACATGTGTTTCTAGATTCTAAAAAGTAGAAGAGGTCCAACTTTTATTTTTGTAAAATTTAGTTAGGTTGTTTAAAAATATATTTGGCCAAGAACAAGGGGTTTTAACCAGTGTTGTAGTCGAGGACCTGGTGTCCGAGGCCATAAGGCCAAGGACTTAGTGTCCGAGGCCAAGGACTAGGTGCCCTGAGGCCAAGGACTTGTGTCTCCGAGGCCAAGGCCGAGGACCAAGGACTTTTC